>JAENPR010002517.1:0-52440 GCA_018135685.1 Themeda triandra
CCTGATTCTCCACTTTGGAGCTGTATTTCTTTTTGTAAACGTTATTTGTTTTTAAATAAATCCAGTAGGGGTAAAACCCCTCCTGTTCCCTCAAAAAAAGGAACAAAAAAAAGATTGAAACATAGGAGATAAAAAAGGTGAATACCACATGTATGAATTTCTTATAAATTAAACAAATAAGAATTCACCAATATATCATATTAGCCAACCTCCCAACATCCTACCACTTTTGTGAAGAACAAGACTAAGAGGTGCATATATTTCTCTAGTCTATCTCTTGCTAAGGATCAATGAACTTGGCTAACTCTTGCCTTGGGCAACCACTTAGCAATGGGAGGCAAAATGCTCATTACTATATGTTGGCATTTCTTAGCGTAACCACCAGAAGTATGGCGGCAACGCCAGAGATGCCAGGAGGGTAATTCTATATCTATTGGATATTCCGCAAGCGCAGAGAATGTACCGCTGTAGCATTTCACCGAGGAGTATTCCAAGGTTGTCGATTTATATTTCTCCCAAGGGAAAGCAGTAGCTAGGAACTAATAGGAGACGATCCAGGTGTCTCTAGTCTAGTATCACTAGTGGAAAAGGGATTAACGGAGTGTATAGGAAGGGTGGATCAAGGAGCTGGCTAGAGGGTTTATAAGGTAGAGTGATAGCTAGGTGGGAGGACAACGAGTGAGTGAAAGACTCCTATGACTCTACTTCTACTTCCATGAACTAATCTAATATAGTAGTGGAAACACACTAAAACCACTAGTCTTGTATTCTCGGTTGCCGGAGATATGTCGACAAATAGGAGGTTAACATTCCTTTCTCGGGGAACTAACTCCTATTCCAGCGATACCTTGGTTTTAAGGGGCACCTATCGGCCTACCCGATGTAAATAGATATAACCGGAAGGCTGCGTTCGTCACAACCGCCCCCGCTAATACACGTTGGGAGTTTGAATGGTATAACCAATCGCTGAGGCGAACATCCACCGGTGCAGGTTTAGTCTCGAACACCACGTTCACACTAACGCCTACAACTTAAGCTAAATATATGTCTTAGCCTAAGCTCTAGTCCGTCAAAGACCTAATGCAATGGAAACAACCGGACAAGACTAATTGATCTAGTGAACTACTACTACTAAACAAAGCTAGAACACTATAATACTACTACTAGAGTAATACTATACTAAGCAAGTACTAAAGGTAAATACCGTAAAAGTAAAGGAAAAGTATGAAAGTCTTACAAGAGGAAGACATACCAGATTCTCCGTAAGACGACTCCGGAGACTCGAGCTTCGCCGACCCACTCTAACTCCCACACTACTACTACTACTACTACTACTACTACTACTACTACTATAGTGGACTACATAACTTCACATGGCTCTAGAAATGCTTCTCCTTGATGTCTTACAAATGAGGGAGTGAGGGGGTATTTATAGTGGGAGGTGGAGTAGGGGCTACTCCACCGCCACGTCATCGATCCGCGTGAAGTGGCTTCTCCACCTTCGGATCCAACCGACCTCAAACCGCCTTGAATCAACGTCTAGGATGTGCAGGGAACGTCGGTGGAGTGAACCGACCCCGAGTGGGCCCAACCTCCAGGTCGGCCGACCTGGGGTTTTCACCCATTTGCCACGTGTCAGCTCCAGGAGGCTTCAAAGATGTCGGTGGCGAGTCGCAGGTGGCATCCCACCATAGGGTGGTCGGGCCGACTCCGGGCCCTTGGGGGGTGGACCCACCACCGTCTTCCCGACGTCTCTCGTGATCCGGGCGGTCCGAGATGGCTCCAAACCTTGGTCGGCCGACCTCGCTCTTTGGTGGAATCAAAGGGCCATCTTTTGCGGGTAGTTTCACCATGCAATTCTAAGCACAATAGTGGTATTGGACCCACAAATGTCAGGCCAACCCGACCTTTGTGCTCATCTTTTGCACACTAACTCGTGAGGATATGACATTGATGAATGTGGAGTTGGTTTGGTCATTGGCCATCTTGGTTGGTTGCTCTACCTTCATTTGTAGCTCCCGAACATTGAAAAGTGCCCGTTTGCACCTCGCACCCAAATAATGACACGTATATCCGGAACCAAGTCAATTGTACCTATGTCACTACTCATTTGCATGGTGTTATCTCCGAACTCAACCATTGTTGACGGCTTTTCATGGGGTAAAATCTAGGTATAATTGCCGTCAACAAGATCCCCAAGCTTAACCTTTGCTCGTCCCGAGCAAACAATAAGATTTAGCATCGGTGGATCATGTGTTATCACTAAGTTAACATCTCAATAATACTAAGTGCACAACAAAGAACTTCTCCTTGAATGGAAAAATTAGCAATACTAACACACCAATATTACTCTAGCACTCATGGGGCTTATGGCATTAACTTAGTCTTGGGGTGTTGGAAGACAACAGCTTTTGACTAGAGCATCTACTTTTCTCATTCTTTTAGCAAGTTTCATGCCAGAGGTTTTTGATAAGTTTTCAGAAGAAGTCTTAATGTTCCTCAAATGGTTTCTCTCAAGTCACTCAAGTGGTGTATGAATCCTCACCAAGGCACATTATGTGTTTGCCTTTCAAAGACATCCTATCTCTAATAAGGCTTTATGTGGAGCTTAAGTAGGTATGTCAAGGAATAGCGTACTTGCAAGGCATATGTTGTCTTAGTTAAGAAAATTAAAATCTTGGACCACAAATGACAGTCTTATCATACCCTTAGATCAAGATGTAAGATGATATGAATGGAATGGATGAATGTAGTGAAATGGTAAGGTAATGAGGAAAGGTGGATGTATGATGGATGAGGTTGCTCCTTTGTTTGATTCTATCTCTCTCTCTACTTCTATTGAGACAAGGCTAGCTCTCTTTCTTCTTCTTCTTCTTCTTTTTTTCTTTTTTTTCACCCTTCTTTTTTTCTTCTTTTTTTTCTTTCTCTTTTTTTTATCTATCTAAGGAATAGATGCCTAGCCTTTTTGGGATGTGTCTCACCTAACAATTGATAACTTTGAGAGAGGACTTCTAATCTTGGAACATGGAGCAACCTATATGATGGAAAAGGTGAAGGTGCGTACTTCAGAGTGTAGAAGCAGCACAAAAATGGTGGTATGAATGAAGATGCGTGCTCTCGGTGGTAGGAGTAGCATAAGAATAGTGGAAAAATGCGTACTCCGTGGTAGGAGTAGCATAATGATGGAGGTGAGATGCGTACTCCCGGGGTAGGAGTAGCATGGTTGCGTACCCTCATTAGAAGCAAAGATATTTGGTGATGTGTGGATCTTGATCTTAGGCCACGACAAATCTCTAACAAAGGTTCTACAAGTCTTAACCAAACTCAATGCAAGCAAGTAGCTTATGTAGAAGGCTTATAGATATATCAAGGTATATATATGGCCGTGGTAGGAATTTCAACACCATTGAGGAACAATTAAGTTTTTCATTCATTTCCAAAATAAATTCACTGGCAATCATGCGTGCTTAGAACAATAGTATAGAGCTCTTATCTTAACTATTTCATATCTCACAACAACTTAGACTTTGTTTTAGCACTTGCAACCCACTAAGTGATCAAGTTCATTATGGTTAAGAGTGCCAAGTAATCTATACTTAGAGAAGTGCTAAGTTGTAAACAAGCATTAGAGAAACATTAACTAGCAATTTAGCAATCATTTCCATAGGAAGAAGAGCACTCATGAAGCATGCTTTAGAATAGCCTTTTTATTATAATCAAAATTTTATTTTATTTAAGATGCAATAAAGTAAATAAAAGAAAATGCAAGATAGGAGACATACCTTGGATAAACGTACCTTAGTGGGGAGAGGATCTCCCCCAAGCTTGGCTTTTGCTCATCTTGTATAGTGTAGAGGTTGGGCGCTTCGTTGAGCCAAGCTTAGTGTTGTCGATGAAGTCGTCCATGTCCATCTTTTGATGGCGCCTCTCTACCCCCATGGGTAAGGAGTGCGCACTCTTGGAGTGTGATATGGACAGGTCTTCATATGGACGGTGAATGTCCATGGACTTTACCTCATCATCTCTTCTACACTTTCACCTGCAGGGTCTGCTTGTTCCTGCAACACTTTGGCTTCTTGCCTGTGCGGTCCAAGAGGGTCGGATATGAGGCTGCTCTTGGACTCTCTTACTCTCAGTGGGGGTGCACAAGGCATTTATTGGAGGGAACAACTTCTTCTCTTAGCTGCAAAAGGTGAGACAACACAAGGACACTAGGGAAACAAAGATCAGCGTTAGCATTAGTCCCCCCAAGTGATAGTAGTCCTTGTGGGGCATAGTCACTCCCACAGCAGGGTGTGCTAGTAGGTAGTGACACATGCCACACTTGCTCATTAAGCAAGTCAAACTCTAATGCTACTAGAAGAAGGGCTCACAACGTAAATGTGTTCACAGGGGGAGGAGAGTACCTCCTGGGTCGACTGACTCAGGAAGCTCCTCCCCTTGCTATGTGCCAAAGTGGGAAGTGAGTGGAGGTCACGCTATGTTGGGTACACTCCCAAAACATCTCTCTTTTCTCTTTGGGAGCATGCTCGTGGCATCCCCCATCTTGAGGATAAGGAATAGGTAAAGGCAAGCTTCTACTTATCCTAAGCTTAGAGAGAGAAGAGAAGGCAATGTGAGCTCAAGATGATTCTAAATATGAATTTGGGCTCACGTGCGAGGTTGTTCACAGGGGGAGAAGGGCAAATGATGAAGTCCTAAAGCTAAGGTAGGCTGATCTCCCCTAAGCACAACTAAATGTTCTATTGGACTATGAGCAGGGAATCCTAATGAATCCTTATCTAAATTGGCACAAGGTGGGGGTCGGCCGACCCCCAAGCTTGGCCTCTCAGCACTCTCAACCTTTTGCCAGAAGAGTGAAGGCTAGGTGTGGACCAGAGGTGGTGATATTTTAGTGATTCCCTAGTCTAGTGCTTGGTCAACGATAGATGGTGATTAGCAAAAATGGGGACATGGCTCGAGTGATTCCCATGAACCATGGGAGCACTCAAGCATGTCTCGTTGACCACTTTGCAGATATGAGCTGGTGGTTTGGTCCCAAGGTGAAGAGGAGCATCTATGCTAGGAGTGATGGACCAAGGGACCACTTCTTTCAATGTTTGGCTAGCATAGTGTGTATAGGATTCTTTTGTGAGGTGAGTAGAAGACAACCGGATGCCCATGGGGTTCATGCATGGGTCTGGCCGACCCATACTTGGAGACCCCTTGAGTATCCAAGTGTCGTCCCTAAATCTACACATCTAGCCAAAGTGAAAGGAGCATGAGTAGGCTCAATGGTGGGATCGGCTGACCCCTACCTTTGGCGGTCTACCAGCTCAAAGCCTTGGTGCAAGAAGCTCTCAAGGTTATGGGTGGCTTAGTGGCTTTAAGCACTCTTGCTTAGCTAAATGGGATGGTGAGTTTCTTCATCTACTTAGCTAAAGCAAGAGGTGAGAGTGAGGGAGTCTAGTTCCTAGGATGTAAGTTGACGTTTCTGTCTCCCTTTCTTGTAGCACTCACCCTAGAGCTATATTATCTCACATACCGTGGCCGGAAGGAGGTGGGCCTCCCCAAGCCCCGGTGACATTCTCAAGCAACAAGCCAACTAAGTGCACCGAAAGTTCTTTGCTTAAAGCTGCAGAGCTTGCCAATCGGCTTCATCTAGTTGTTCAAATAAGCCTATGAAGCTATACATGTCATGATTTTAAGATTTTAGCTAAGAGCAAGTCATGAACATGGCAAGGCAAATCGGGGGGGTAAATTGCGGATGGTGGCACCAAGGCCGGGTCGGCCGACCACCCATGGCCCCACTGGTCCCCAAGTTGCTCAAGAGTTAAGCAAAAGGTTGTCTCATCATTTTTTTTTTTTTTTTATTTTTTTATGCATGATGACTAAGTGTTATGATGCAAAGGTAAAGGTAAGCATGCATTTGGAAAGGGAAATGTTTTTGGGTTTTTGGTTATGAATACTACTACACTAAGCTTGAGAAGGCTTGGAACACTAAAGAGAAAAGAGAAGACCAAGTGAGCTCGAGATGATTCTACTGGTTATGGTTTGGGATTGAGCTCAACTTGGGGTGCTAGTCATAGGGGTGAAAGGGCAAGGCAAGGCCTCCCAAAAAGGCAGGTCGGCCGACCTGGCCCTGGCCCCTATGAAGCATTCTCTCCCTCTGACAAGGAACCTATCCTAGTGTTTGCAAAGAGTCACAAGCATTGGACCATAAACCCGGCCGGTTGACCAAGGTTTGTGCCCCCTACCACTTTAGTCATGCTAAGTTAGGTTGTCTGACAAGGGTGGTGGTGGTCATGGTCCAAAGTTGTTGAGGTTGCTTGGATTCCTATGTCTAGTGTCTAGTGAAAAAGGAGAAAGCAGAAGTGGAGACAAGCATCAAAGTGATTCCCATGAACCATGGGAACACTTAAGTATGCGTTGCTACTCCCTACACTGGCTTTGGCCGGTGGCATGCTTCCTAAAGCATTCAAGATGCTCGAAGTGGCATCCTAAGCTAAAGTCATGAGCAATGAACCATCTCTCCTCGAATTCTGGCTAGTGTGGTGGACATAGGATCCATGGTTGTCATCATTGGGAGCCAGCAGGGTGCCTAGGGATATCAAGTCCAGGTCGGTCGACCTAGGCTTTGGAGCCCCAGAGCATCCTATGCTGCTCCTTGGATCCCTGCTTCTAGCCAGAGTGAGGAGAGAGGTGGTGGACCCTACAAGACAGGTCGGTCGACCCGGCCATGGTGGCCCCACCAGCCTCGCCCTTTCTCTACGCACTCTTCTCAAGTTTTAGCACCTAAGTCTAACTTATTTTATTGAAATAAAATATGCAATTCTAAAAGTAAACATGCAATTGAAAGGTAAATGCGTAATTGAAATGCACGAAGTAATATGAGATAACTACTAACATACCTTATCGAGGGCTCCATGTTTTAGGTCCATAGAGCAGACCTCTCCATTGACGATTGAGCTTGAATGTGCACCATTCCATCCCGGAGATGGATGGGGATGGTTGCACTTTGCCAAACCTTCGAGATCTCCATTCTTTTCTTGATCAAGGTTTCATTCAATGTTCACCGCATTTGTGAACCTATCTCAATGACTTACCCTTTTGGATTTGAACTTCCCCGTGGGGGTTAGTCCAAGTATACAACCACGGTCTACACTAGTAATTTTTGGTTCAATTAATCAAACTTGACTCCATGTCTTATTTGATTAAGGTAGGCAGATTAACCTAAGCACCATGCTTAATTTAAAACACCTATGGAAGAAACCGCTAAGCACAACCAAACCAAAACATACTAGAGTGGAAAATGGAAGTAAAAATAATGATGCACAAAGATTCACAAAAGGATTGAATGACATCCTTGAGTCATCACTCATAATCTATGATTGGATTATAAGTGATGGAGTCGTTCGTCACTAATGATGACAAGGGTTTCTCTTGACGGCGACTTCTTCTCGTTGGTGTAAAACTACCGCTTCGCCTTTCTCAATAGCAAGAATGGGAAAAGGCGAAGACAGATGGATTTTGTGGAGACATTCTAAATGGTGAAAGTCCCACACACCTACAGGAAGTGTTGGAGATGGGCATTGGCGTTCCCGTGTGGTTTCCCACAAACGGGTTGGCTTGCACCATAATGGTAAGCACGTACTCAAAAGTTGCATCCCCAAGCTAAGCCGCGAACCCGTAGCGACATAGTCGCCTAACTGCGATGAATAGTCGGGATGATCTTTTGGGTCGGGCTTCTTTGATAACTAGTGCAAAGCCTCCTTCCTTGAACGGGTTTAGGTTCAATTGAACCCCGGAGGTAGAACTTGACAATGTCCAGTTCACCTCAACAACCGTTCATGCACCGTCTTGCTTCGAGAAGCAAGACGGTGAGAGGTAACACCCTAACACTAATTGCTAACTAGACCGGTCACTAACCCTAGATTCGATCCTATTAAAACTCCTAGGCTGACGCTTTCCCCGGCAACGGCGCCAGAAATGCTTGTTGCACTACAAGCTTTTCGGTCTAATGCAACGCCGAAGAATTGCAACGTAGAAAATTTGGTTGCTAGAGATCGTTGTATTACAACCATTCTAAAAAATGGTAGCGATACATGCCTTTAATACAACGGTTTTCAAGATGTTGTAAAGCTCGTTGCATTTGGTAGACAATATTGCAATGGTGAAAATGGTTGTAGTAGAATTGATTTTGGTTGCAATTGTGTGGTAGTACCGCAACTACATTTATGTTAGTTGCATTTGGTTTTGACTATTGCTACGGTGTTTTTGTGTTGCATAAAATTTGACAAGCGTTGCAAATGCTAGATGCTTAATGCAACGAGAACTCTTGGAGGCGAAGCAAAAGTGGGGGGTCAATTGCAACCTTTTTGGCAGTTGCAATATACTTTGATATTGTTGCAAGTGCTAAATTTTATTGCAATGAGATCTCTAGGGTTGAAGCGAAAATTGTGTTCAATTGCAACGCTTATTTTTTGTTGGAATATACTTTGATAATTGCAACGAGAACTAGAAGGCGAGGCTGATTTGGATTGGGCCTTATCACGGGCCATACATGCAGCCGGGGAGTGTGTTGTTCTTAGTATTTATCTATGATTGTTATTAATATCATTTATTCTCTACGATTTTATCCAAAATAAAAGGTGGGACTTAAGAGGATCGAACCCGCACCTCACGAAGAAGATAGGCTGAACAAACCACTAGGATAAGCATGTTCTTGTGTTATTCTCAAATTATTTGGACAATTTAACATCTTTTCCATGATTTTTTTAAAAGAAAACAATAAATAACTAGGTGGGAGTTAGGGATCGAATCTACAACCTCACGAAGAAGATAGGGTGAACAAAACCACAATGATAGTCATGCTTTAGTGATATTTTTGGATTATTTGAGTCATTTAACATTGTATTCATCATTTTTTAACAAAAAGAAAGAAACAGCAAAATCCGGTACAAGGCAGGGATCGAACCTCCAACCTCTTGAAGAGGAAAGTGAAGTCATACCACCGGACCATTCCACCATTGGTGGTGAAAGAGGTTTGTTGCGGCTTTTTATAAGAAAATACATGTAGATGTTCCAATTCGAAACCAGAGTTGAGCCACGCCAAAAAAAAAAAAACTAGAAAATCAAGAACATGAGCATTTCTCCTTTTAATCAGTAGTAACTAGTCTTTCTCCCTCGTACTAACTTCAAATGTAATGAAGGATAATGAACATTAAGGTTCCATGCACTACCAGAATCAGATATTTCGTGAGAGTGAAAACAGTCACAAAATACGGTTTTACTCTCATGAAAATAATGCATGAGAGTACACCATCACGCATCTCCTCTCACGGTATTAGACTCACGGAATACACAATTTCGTGAGAGGTCACCGCCACAGATTATTTTCATGAGAGGCGGCCACTCTCATGAAAATAATGTGCCACCAGATTTGCATTTGTGGTTTCATGACGGTTCACGAATGGATTTCGTGAGAGTCCACCTTCATGAATAGATTTTGTGAGAGTTGCTACTTTCCTGAGAGTTCACCTACACGAACGGATTTCGTGAGAGTTTGATTTTTCGTGGAGTTTACATTCACGAACAGATTTCGTGGGAGTTTGGTATTTCATGAGAGAAAACCACCAGGAAAACAAGTTATTTCGTGAGAGTATAAATCATCATGCAAATTGCCCAAATTTTAAATGCCCACATATGATCCAAATGTCAATCCGGAACACAAACACAATAAATTGCAATACACATATGTACATTTGATTCCAATCCCAATGTATTCTAACTTTATCGTCCAACCATTACAATAGATTGTTGTAAAAAACCATTACACTAACTAGCAAAATAAGACCTCATAAGTCCATTTAAAATTCTACTGCTACCACCAGCACATGCTTCCTAAGGTATTCACGTAAAGCCATGTTAAAGGCTAGGTCCTGCTTTTAGCTCAGAACATCTAACATTGCTGTACTAAGTTATCTAAGTTCAACCATACATGTTTAAAAGACAAAAGATTGGCATAAGCTGTTCATAAGACAAGTCTTCGTCGTCCACATGTCCTCGCTGTCCATGTCGTCACCATGAGATAGGACTAGTGATTAGCTGAAAACAGATAGTACTATGTAAATATCAGTTGGCCTTCAAAATTGCTACAGATTAAAAGGCTGGCCTACTCATTCCATAGCATTGCTTATGGAAGTGTTCTCAGTGAATGAGTGCTATCCATCTAGTAAAAACTATCTGATCTAGCGTATCTTCCTTTGGTGAATATTATTTTCAGTAAGAATGTGTATAATCAGCTTTAATTTGAACTAGAATGAAACTCAACTTACCAACAAATCATTACAAGATCAAGATATGGTAATAGTGTGGTACAAGAAAGGAAAAACATAAGATAGGAAAAGGAATAAATTCCATAGTAGAGGGCCCTTGTTGCTTTTGCGAGCTCAACAACCAATCAGCTTCCATTGGAAACAAACGCAAACTCAGACTTCATATATACTGACATAACATACTCTGCAGAAATAGTTTCCAGTCAAGAAGCATGTAGAGAATAGGTAATATATTTTTTCGAAATAATCGTCAAAGTGAACAGCCTAGGATGCCATTCACTTATTTCAAATCTATTTATCTATCTTATCTTGTACCACTAAAACTCAGTATTTTTTCCCTTGTCTAATAAATCAGCTGCACGTAACATTGTCTGAATGAACTAAATTTACACAAAACTTAACATCTAGTAGTATGTGTGCCAAAACTATGTAAGGCCGTTTTCTCTATGCTGAAATTGTTACTCAATGCTGCACAATTCTTCAACCAAGACTCAGAAAGGCACATCTTCACAAATCGAAATTAATCCCCATATGAATCACGTTTCCCCTTGTTTTCCATCCCAAATCAACAAGTTCTAATACCTACCTCATTCTCCCTAAATTCCTTTGGCCTATAGGGCTGATGTATAGCGCAGTAAGGATGGGGAGCTCACCAAGGCCGCATTTAGGGGAGGAACAGTTGAACGCCCTCCGCCGCCGCTGACTCCCGGCTCCCGGGCTCCCGCTCGCCGCCGCTACTGCTGCTTGCTCCTGACTCACCGGATCAATGCCTCCCTCACCGGGTCCACGCGGTGAACGCCGCAGCCTCGACCTTCTTCGTTTTACAGCACCAGGATCGATGGAGGGGGTAGCTGCGGTCCGCCATCTCCTCGATCGATGTAGAGGGCATGATGACGGGCGTCGGGGATGGAGTGCAGCGCGGGGCGTCCAGGGGATACGCTATTTTTGGCACGATGGAGAGGGGATGGATCGATGGAGAGGGCACGATGATGCGCAGCGCTAGGGATATGCTATTTTTGGGCTGGGTAAGACTTGAGCGCCAGAGCTTTGCATGCTTGCGGCGGCAAGGGTTTTTGGGGTATATATATGATCGCTGGAACTTGGGCATACCATCAACCATCTGATCAAGAATCGACGGCCACGAGACCATGGGCTGTGTATGCCGTTGCTGTTGGGCTATTGGCCTGCATACTAATGGGCTGAAATTATGCTTTTTCTTTCAAAAAATTTATAAACTCTAAAATTAAATAAGACATTTTGAAGGAGTAAATGATTTCAGATGAAAAAGTCATAAACACGAAAATGGTACAACTTATCAAGATCTACAATTGTTATTTAGAACACTTTTTCATCCGAGAAAGTGATATTAACATTGTTCACAAATACTACATATCTCTTATGGTTTCTGAAGCTATAAGAGAGATATGTACAATTTATGAACAATCTTAATATCACTTTCTTGGATGCAAAAATGATCTAAATACCAATTTTAGATCTTGATGAGTTGTACAACTTTCATGTTCATGACTTTTTCAGCTGAAATCATTTACTACCCCGAAATGTTGTTAGTAGTTGCCATTTTTTGATATCCAAATTTTGAATTGATAGAAGAGAGTCACATGAAAAGATGACTAAAAGTAGTAGCTGCAAAAACTCAAAAAATTGATAGAGCAAGATTTTAGAAAAATTTAGAAAAAAGAATCACCGTATTTGGAGTTAGCACGAGGGAGAAAAATTAGTTACAAAATTTCACTGCAGATTAAAAGAAGAACTATGTTCCATTTTGTTTTCCCACATATTATAACAAACTAAGCGTACATCGATTGTTTGAGGCCATAACTAAATTTAAATGAAAGAATTGTCAATTACAAAGTTTCATAACTTTTCTTGATCTACAACTTATATTTTGATACTTTCTCCATCCGAGGTAATTTTAAAAAATGAATTTTAAATTTATGAAATTCAAATGTAGTTTTGAATACGAAGATGATTTCAAACCAAAAACTTGTCAACTATAAAGTTCAAAAAAGTCAAATTTCAATTTTGAGAAATTCAAAATGCAATTTGGCATCACAACATGATTTTAAATAAAAAACTTGACTACAAAGTTTCATAACTTTCCAAGATGTAAAATTTTTATTTTGGTCAGTTGTTCATCCAACATAGTGGCAATAACATTATTCTTAAATTTTATGCATCTCTCTTGTAGTTTCATAAACTATAAGAGAGATATGCTAATTTTGTTAACAATGTTATTTTCAATTTATTATATGAAAAAGCGATCAAAACAAGAATTGTACATCTTGATGAGAAGTCATTTAATGTTTCAAAATGTTGTTTTGTTATTTTTAAATTCAAATTTCGAAATGTGCACAATAAAAATATGACCAAAAGAATAATGGTAACAAAACAATACCTTGATAGACCTTGATTTTTGAAAATTTTTTAAAAAAATCATCACATTTAGAGTTAGTATGAAGAAGAAAGACTACTTACAAGTTTTAGCCAGACTAAAAGAGAAATAAGTGTTCTTCAATAATTTGAAATTAAATCTTAAATATAATTTGAAGCTTCATATGAATTCAAATAAAATATTTATAAATAACAAAGTTTTATAACTTTTTGAGGTCTACAACTTTCGTATTGGTCATTTCACCATCTGAGTTTGTTTTGAAAAAAAAGTACTTAATTTTTAATATCCGGCGTAATCTACTTCCGCTAATTTAATTGTACAATTTTTTCTTCTAAGAAATTTGCGTAAAAAAATTTTCCATCATTTTTAATAAATTTTTTACAAGCTTAAGATGGATCCATCATTTTTAATAAAATTTGCTGCCCACGATGGCATAGAGAATAAGTGGAGAAAAGTAATTTGCTACCCATACTAGCCTAGAGAATAATTGGAGAAAGCTAATTTTTGCCGCCCACACTGACTCGCGCGTAGAGATTTTCATTTGGCGCTGGAAATTTGCGGCCCACACTGCCACGCGTCCTGTGATTAGCGAATAAATCGCGTCGCCTAACTTCCCCGCCCTGCATTCTCGTGAAGAAAAACTTCCTCACCCCGCATTAACCTCCAGTCTCCTCCCTTATTTCCTCATCCATCTCGGTAGATCGAGGTCGAGGGTCCGCCGCCGCGAGGAACTTCACCAACTCCTGCCGGATCCGGTCACCATCGGTGGGGCGCTCGGGCAAGTGTCGATGCCACGGCACCTGAGGCCGGCTGCCGGGCGGGAGGGTGCCGGGCGCCCAGGACCCGACGCCTCCTCGCGAGAACCTGTGACGCCGCCAATGACGATCCACATTCACGATCTGTGCGAGGTATGTTACCATCCTGCTGACAATCACGTAAGGCCTCAAAGCCTTTGATCTAGAAATCAGGTAAGGCCTACCCCTCTGATCGATCTTCTCCCCCATCCGGCTGGTGCCATGGCAAAATCTACGACTTCCTTTCGAGGAGACTGGAGACCAGACCCTCTATCTTTTCCGTTAGATAATGACGTACACTAGTCGCATCTCCAGTTCCAGTTGAGTTGTGAGTATGGATTTAATCAAATAGACGATGGCATGATATATGTTATAACTATATTTGATTTGATCTATCTGCTTTATTATAGAAATTAATAAAATAAAGAAAATGACTGATATGCTAGTAGTTGGAGTATACGCATGCTAGTAGTGGTATATATGCGTGGAGGACAGAACCTGCAATTTAAAAGGCTGTATTGAACCTGTACATAATTTTAATATGCATTCTACTGTTCAAATTTGTTACCTGTTGTCAGTGATTTTGGATGATTCTATTCTAGTGTTATATCGTGTGGCATTTCTTTCATCGTCATTTACTAGAACTGCAGATTCCCAAAATTTAGGATCTCTGTTCTTATCATCAATATATCGAATTATAATGTCTATCTCATAGCACATTCTGAATGTAGAATTGGCCATTCATATGATCGTATAATGTAGGCTGCTTTTGTTTATGGCATTTGTCACAAATCATATGCAATTCTAGTCGCCTGAAGCTCCCAATTTTGCATTCCCTCGCAAGCTGATGCTATAGGAGTAGCTAAGAAGCTAAATCTCACTCTAGTTTCTTGATGATATTACGTGATTGTGTTTTTTTTTCAGAGGTTGATGAGATTGTGTTTGTTTTTCAGTGGGTGATGAAAAGGATGTGAACCTGCATGCTGTGTTCAGTGTTTGCATGCTGGGACATTGTTGAGTGGCACTATTTGGTGTTGTATTTTGGCACCGAAGAATTCCAAGTTTGTTCCCAATTTTTTAAGAAACTTGCCAATTCCACTTCTGACATGAAGGTTTATGTTTTGCGCACTGCTGATTTTATAAAAATCAAATCATTGCTAGTTGTGTGCAGAGGATTAGCAATAAGAATTCTCAGAATCGGCACAATCGAAAGATACACCATGTTACACAATCAAAGGGTTTTTCTCAATTGAGCTATAAGAAGGTAAAAAATTCTTTAGCACAATCCTTCAGGCATTTTTTTATGATTTGTGCTTGTGCCCCCGAATGACAATGACATGATATTGTTATAACCTATATAGTCTTTGTATTTGATAGAGATATTTAGCTCACTGCCCACTACAAAAAAAAAATATATTTTGCATTCTTTTTATAGAAAGCTGAAAAGTACTAAAACTAATGTGTGCCAAAAAAAAAAAAGAAGAACTAGGATTCCTTTAGTTTTTCAATAGCAATAAATATTTCTGTTATCTTTAGTTTTTTAATATTTTATGAATATCTTCCTGATCTTTACAGTTTATAAAAGCTTCTACATTTCCCTAGATTATGAAATAGGGCTAATTTGTTTACATTCTTGCCTAATTAGAGGGACCAACTAACTGGTGAAGAGCCAAATGATATGGAGCTTTTTATGATGACCCACCAACAAAATGGACAATGGACAAGCGAAGAATCTACGTATATGTGAGTATTAAACAATTTTTACAACCCTTATTAAGCGATGCAATTGTCCTCGCTTAATTAGAATTAAAGTTTTAATTAACTAAATGTCTTTACTTTGTTACAGGACAATGGAAGCAGGGAGATTATGGAGCTGGAGTCAAGGCGTCGTCTCAGACTTGAAGCTGAACCAGATTTTCCAATCGACCTACAAGGAAACGAGAAAAATCAAATCAAACAAGATGAATGCTAATGGTTACCTTGCAAGGTACCCAACTAGAAAGGAGCTACTGTCGGAGGACTACCAGCGCAAACTCCAATAGGAGGAAGCCCTCATTGAATCGTTTGGATGGCTGCAAGATAGACTAGATGCTCAAGAAGTTGAAAGGGAAGCCGAGAGGCAAGAACATAGGCGTCAGCTTGAGCAGATGAACAAGGAAAGGGAGGCTGATAGAGAAGCACTTAGGCAAGCTATGTTGATGTTGCAAGCAGCCCAACAGTTGTTTGTGCTTGGCACATTATTATGTGTTAAGCTATCTACTTGTGTTCTCATTTAGTTTGACACTCGGTGTGTTTCATTAAAGATTTTGTATGAATAAATTATATTTCATTTTAATGGATGTCGATGCTTCATTCATTATATATTTGTCGTTTTGCGATTATTGATTTAAGCTACCAAACAAAGCGTCGCAACATGAATTATTAATATATTAATCTGGGCGTTGCAATAAATGATGGCATATTATAACAACCACATTTAGTCATGGCAATAGGTATGATAATCGTGGCAATAGAGAACCTATCTCTTGCAACTACAAAAAGATAACGGTGGCAATAGAGGAATCTACCTATAGCAACCAGCTAGTTAGTAACGTGGCAAGAGATGACCTATATGTAGCAACCAACCTAAGTAACGTGGCAATAGCCCATGCCATCTATAGTAACCATTCAGAAACGTAGCAATAGAGGACCTCTCTGTAGCAACCAACCTAAAGAGACGTTGCAATAACCTAAGCCACCTATAGCAACCATTTATGCGACGGGACAATAGAGAACCTCTATTGCAATGCTTTCTCCGCGTAGCAATAACCACGATTGCAACACCCGTGTTGCGTTGCGATTTCATTGTGTTGCTACACGACCCGTGTCGCAATACGTATCGCTAGCAACGCCTAGTTCGTAGCAATTGATACTATTACCACACCCATAGTGGTTGCAATTGCTTTTGTTACAACACTCACCATGTGTTGCAAAAGAGTCAAAAGTGTTGCAATAGAGGGGCGTGTGTCGCAACTAAAACGTAACCCGTTGCATTCTGCTATTGCTACCGTTACAAGTGCAACGACATTTAACCAAAAAAAATGGTAGCAAAAGTACAATTGCTACCATTTTTGGGTCTTTTGCTACACTTTTTCGGCATTGCATTTGACCAAAAATCTTGTAGTGTTGGCATTTCTTAGCGTAACCACCAGAAGTATGGCGGCAACGCCAGAGATGCCAGGAGGGTAATTCTATATCTATTGGATATTCCGCAAGCGCACAGAATGTACCGCTGTAGCATTTCACCGAGGAGTATTCCAAGGTTGTCGATTTATATTTCTCCCAAGGGAAAGCAGTAGCTAGGAACTAATAGGAGACGATCCAGGTGTCTCTAGTCTAGTATCACTAGTGGAAAAGGGATTAACGGAGTGTATAGGAAGGGTGGATCAAGGAGCTGGCTAGAGGGTTTATAAGGTAGAGTGATAGCTAGGTGGGAGGACAACGAGTGAGTGAAAGACTCCTATGACTCTACTTCTACTTCCATGAACTAATCTAATATAGTAGTGGAAACACACTAAAACCACTAGTCTTGTATTCCCCTGGTTGCTGGAGATATGTCTGACAAATAGGAGGTTAACATTCCCTTCTGGGAACTAACTCCTATTCCAGCGATACCTTGGTTTTAAGGGGCACCTATCGGCCTACCCGACGTAAATAGATATAACTGGAAGGCTGCGTTCTGTCACAACCGCCCCCGCTAATACACGTTGGGAGTTTGAATGGTATAACCAATCAGTGAGGCGAATATCCACCGGTAGGTTTAGTCTGAACACCACGTTCACACTAACGCCTACAACTTAAGCTAAATATACGTCTTAGCCTAAGCTCTAGTCTGTCAGGACCTAATGCAATGGAAACAACCAGACAAGACTAATTGATCTAGTGAACTACTACTACTAAACAGGCTAGAACACTATAATACTACTACTAGAGTAATACTATACTAAGCAAGTACTAAAGGTAAATACTCAGAAAAGTAAAGGAAAAGTATGAAAGTCTTACAAGAGGAAGACATACCAGATTCTCCAGAAGACGACTCCGGAGACTCCGAGCTTCGCTCGACCCACTCTAACTCCCACACCACTACTACTACTACTACTACTACTACTATAGTGGACTACATAACTTCACATGGCTCTAGAAATGCTTCTCCTTGATGTCTTACAAATGAGGGAGTGAGGGGGTATTTATAGTGGGAGGTGGAGTAGGGGCTACTCCACCGCCACGTCATCGATCCGCGTGAAGTGGCTTCTCCACCTTCGGATCCAACCGACCTCAAACCGCCTTGAATCAACGTCCAGGATGTGCAGGGAACGTCGGTGGAGTGAACCGACCCCGAGTGGGCCCAACCTCCGTGTCGGCCGACACGGGGGTTTTCACCCATTTGCCACGTGTCGGCTCAAGGAGGCTTCAAAGCATGTCGGTGGCGAGTCGATGTGTGGCATCCCACCATAGGGTGGTCGGCCGACCTGGCCCCTTGGGGGGTGGACCCACCATTGTCTTCCTGATGTCTCTGGTGATCTGGCAGTGTCCGAGATGGCCCCAACCCTTGGTCGGTCGACCTGCCTTTGGTGGAATCAAAGGGCCATCTTTTGCAGGTAGTTTCACCATGCAATTCTAAGCACAATAGTGGTATTGGACCCACAAATGTCAGGTCGGCCGACCTGACCTTTGTGCTCATCTTTTGCACACTAACTCCAGAGGATATGACATTGATGAATGTGGAGTTGGTTTGGTCATTGGCCATCTTGGTTGGTTGCTCTACCTTCATTTGTAGCTCCCGAACATTGAAAAGTGCCTGTTTGCACCTGCACCCAAATAATGACACGTACATCTGGAACCAAGTCAATTGTACCTATGTCACTACTCATTTGCATGGTGTTATCTCCGAACTCAACCATTGTTGACGGCTTTTCATGGGGTAAAATCTAGGTATAATTGCCGTCAACACTATATTTGTTTTGCAAGCGAGCAAAAAAGTTTTTCTCTGCCCGTCTCAAATCAAAGGCCTTGGTAAAGCACCAGTTAATGGAGGCGGTCCTAATGCCCACCTATGTAAACCTTGTATCAAATTGGGTCTTTTATTGTATCTTCCTGTGGGGTACACATTTAGTAGGATTTTTTGTCATGGGACTAAAAGAATATGAAAAATAAAATGTGCCCAGTAGGCTATGACTAAAAGAAGATGAATACAATGCACTACTCATATTTCTAATGTGATTTGTAACATAGTCAATGGAAAACCCAATGTAATGAGTATGTAAACATTAGAACCAGGTTCTACAAACGAATGGTTAAAATGCTTGTTTGTCTCTGTGCCTACTTTGTATTAGTGTCTTCTTCTTCCTCTTCTTCTTTTGAGGAAACCTTGTACTAGTGTTGTGGGTGATGTCTGGTGTGGTATTTTTGTTGCAGTAGTAGTATGTTTTAATGCAATAGCGAGAGCCAAGGAAAGGGACATTATTTTTTTGACAAGGAAACAGGGTGTATAAATTAACAGCATGAAGCTGTGAAAACCATTACATCGTTAATGGTTACATTTTAGAGCGTCGTAATAACCGGACACTCGTGAACATGGGTCGCATTAGCGTAGACACCATCAAGACCAATATTTAGCTTTAATCAAAGGCACAATGAAATTCATAGAGGTTATCAAACAATAGTTTTTGTTTTCTCATACATTATGGCAGCAACCATCAATTTGGCATGGGTTAAATTTGAAGGCCAAGAGAGCCCCGGCCGCTTCCAGCTTCCTTCCATGCTCTCCGCTTCCAGCTATGCTTGTGTAAAAAAAGTAAGTGGTTGTGTAAAAAAAAAAAGTAAGTTCGCAGTGGTGGTTGTGTAAAAAAAAGTTTGCAGCAGAGGGAGTACAGTAGGTCTCAAATAAATTGCTGCAGTGCCAGACTTGCAGTAAATTTTTTGGACTCTGGGGTTTCCTAATTGTAAGGTCCTAGATGGCTAGAGGGGTGAATAGCCTATAAAAATTTCTACAAACTCACTAAGCAAACTTCGTTAGATACACAAACGGCGAAAAGCAAGTTATGCTTAGCCTACTAGGTGTTGCAAGCCTCCTATCCAAACAATTCCAGTAGGTGATCACTAGTACACACAAGAGCTACCACTAGTGATCAAGAGTTCTACCCACGGGATTTAGTCTACACAAGAAGTGGTTCCCGACCGACCACACAAGCAATTCTACCCACGGGATTTAATCTACACAAGAAGTGGTTCCCGACCGACCACACAAGCAATTCTACTTTGCAAGAATGTAATCAAAGTAATACAAGAGAGGATGAGACTTGTTATACCGACGCGTCGAGTCGAGGTTGCAAATCACCAAGAGAATGAGCAATCAATCACAATTGGCAACACACAATCGATGACGACCAATCACCGGGAGACAAAGATGAACACAATTGTTTTTTGTTCACCCGGTGTTCACTTGGGCACCGCCAAGCTACGTCACTGGTTGTGTCGACCAACACCTAGGTGGTTCCTCGGTGTGACCCTCAAGTCACTAGCCCCTCAAGGCTCGCCCCGCAAGGCACCGCAAGACCTACTCTCAAGCGAGGTATTCAAAGACACGCGGATTCCACTAGGATGCTCTTTGTGATCCCCACGAGGTGAGCTCAAACCTCTCACAATCAACCGGGGGTGGCCAAGAACAATCACCTTCTCTTGCCAACGCCTCCAACAATCTCCAAGCCGGCTAGGAGCGGTACTCTCCAAGAGTAACAAGAAATCCACCGGCTAAATCACCCACAAGTGCCACTAGATGCCCTCAAGCAATGCAATGCACTAGGTGATCTCTCAATCTCACTTTGGATGAGCAACAAGCAAGAGAGATGAGAGGGAGAGTGTTTCTCTAGCACAAAGGATGAGCGAGTAGAAATGGGCAAGAGACATCCCCATGGCCGGCCAAAGGGCTATTTATAAGCCCAAGTCAAAATATGGCCGTTACCCCCTCGGGGAGCCTTTTTCCACTGCGCCGGACGCGTCCGGCGCCTCCTTCGTGCGCGCGGGCAGCCGACCGTTGGCGCCCGGGATTCAAACGCTCGCCTCCGCCGGACGCCCGACCTGCCCGAGGCCGAGTCCGACGCCAACGTGGCAGATGCGTCCGGCGCCGTGGACGTGCCACGCCCGAGCCATGCCGCGAGCCCGCCGGACGCATGGCGCCCAGCGTCCGGCGCTCGTCCGCAGGCGTCCGGCGCCGGCGTCCGCTCCGGCTGTCCAGGGGAGTTACTGGACCGTGTCCGGCGCACCGCCACGCGTCCGGCGCCCCCTGGCAGCCGCGTCCGGCGCCCGTAACCACCGCGCCGCCCACTGCTGCACACATGTGAGCGCGTCCGGCGCACCTGCCGGCGTCCGGCGCCGGCCCTCAGCCGCGTCCGGCGCCGCGCAGAGAGCTCCTCCATGTCGCCATGTCGCCAACTCGTTGATCCAAGTTGCACCACTTGCCTTCATGCACCAACCTCCACTTGTAGATCACTCTCTTGAACACAAGGGTTGGTTTATCTCTTGAGATACAAGGCAATGGCTTAGCTCACTAGGTTCTACATGCAATGCACTTCATGAAATCACCTAGTGGCACCCGTGCGTCGAATAGCCGATAAGACTTCCCCTCTTAATAGTGCGGCTATCGAACCTAAACCACTCACACCCTCTATCGTGTCTTGAGTGCAAAACAAAATGGCCCTATCGGTTATGCCTTTGCCTTGAGCCCATTTTGTTCCTCCAAATGATATGAACGCTTCACACTATCATGTGACCGTCTCGATCCATCGATCTCGACTTCACTTGCCCTTCACCGTGCATCGGTCCATCGGCGTCTAGTCTTGCCCGAGCTTCACCATCGCATGGTCCTTCTGAAAGGTCCTAGATGGCTAGAGGGGGGGTGAATAGCCTATAAAAATTTCTACAAACTCACTAAGCAAACTTCGTTAGATACACAAACGGCGGAAAGCAAGTTTTGCTTAGCCTACTAGATGTTGCAAGCCTCCTATCCAAACAATTCTAGTAGGTGATCACTAGCACAAACAATAGCTACCACTAGTGATCAAGAGTTCTACCCACGGGATTTAATCTACACAGGAGTGGTTCCCGACCGACCACACAAGCAATTCTACCCACGGGATTTAGTCTACACAAGTTGTGGTTCCCGACCGACCACGCAAGCAATTCTACTTTGCAAGAAAGTAATCAAAGTAATACAAGAGAGGGTAGGAGCGTGTTATACCAACGCGTAGAGTCGAGGTTGCCAATCACCAAGGAGATGAACAATCAATCACAATCGACAACACACAAAGGATGATGACCAATCACCGGGAGACAAGATGAACACAATGATTTATCCCCGGATGTTCACTTGGGCACCGCCAAGCTACGTCACCCGTTGTGTCGACCAACACCTAGATGGTTCCTCGGTGTGACCCTCAAGTCACTAGCCCCTCAAGGCTCGCCCCGCAAAGCACCGCAAGACACCACTCTCAAGCGAGGTACTCAACGACACGCGCAATCCACTAGGATGCTCTTCGTGATCCCCACGAGGTGAGCTCAAACCTCTCACAAGCAACCGGAGGTGGCCAAGAACAATCACCTTCTCTTGCCAACGCCTCCAACAATCTCCAAGCCGGCTAGGAGCGGTACTCTCCAAGAGTAACAAGAAATCCACCGGCTAAACCACCCACAAGTGCCACTAGATGCCCTCAAGCAATGCAATGCACTAGGTGATCTCTCAATCTCACTTTGGATGAGCAACAAGCAAGAGAGATGAGAGGGAGAGTGTTTCTCAAGCACAAAGGATGAGCAAGTGAGTAGAAATGGGCAAGAGAGCCTCCCATGGCCGGCCAAGGGGCTATTTATAAGCCCAAGGCGAAATCCAACCGTTACCCCTCGGGCCGGCCGATTTCAACCCGCCGGACGCGTCCGCGGCTCAAGCGCCGGACGCGTCCGGCGCCTCCTCGCGCTCGCCCAGCAGCCGACCGTTGGCAGCCCAACGTTCAAAACCTCCGCGTCCGGCCCGCGTCCGCGGCCTGCGTCCGAGAGAGCCGAGGTGCCCGAGACTTTCGGTCCGCGTCCGGCCTACGCCGGACGCGACCGCCCGCGTCCGCCGCCTTCGCTCGACCAGAACGCCGTCTTTGAGGCCAAGACGCCCGGACGCAGCACAGGAAACAGCCCGCGTCCGCCGCGCGCGTCCGGCCCGCGTCCGGCGCGACGTCCGGCCGAACGGCCGAAAACCAGAAACTTTCTGGTCGGTGTCCGCCGCTCGCCGGACGCGTCAGCCCAGCGTCCGGCGCCTCTAGCAGGTGCAGCCTTCGTCGTTTCGTCGCCAACTTCTCAGTCCAACAAGTATACCAACTTGATCAACAGAGATAGCATGATTTCAACCAAGTTTTGCATCCGGCGCAATAGAAAATATGCATCCATTTTTCCCGAAGAGAGGGACCCAAACCCATCTCTACCCTGCAAACCACAGCGCGCCCAAACGCCACCTTTGTAAATGTGCCAACACAACCAAGTGTACATTTCCATGTGCTTGTGTGTTAGCTTTTCACAATCATTTCCCAAAGGTTAGGTTAGCTCACTAGGCCCTACATGCAATGCACTTCATGAATTCACCTAGTGGCACCCGTGCGTCGAATAGCCGATAAGACTTCCCCTCTTAATAGTGCGGCTATCGAACCTAAACCACTCACACCCTCTATGGTGTCTTGAGTGCAAAACAAAATGGCCCTATCGGTTATACCTTTGCCTTGAGCCCATTTTGTTCCTCCAAATGATATGAACGCTTCACACCATCATGTGACCATCTCGATCCATCGATCTTGACTTCACTTGCCCTTCACCGTGCATCGGTCCATCGGCGCCTAGTCTTGCCCGAGCTTCACCATCGCATGGTCCTTCACTCCGAAGCCTCGACTAGCCCTTCACCTTCAACACCGGTCCATGGAACCAAGCATCGTCTTGATCTTCATCTTTGATCACATGACATGTGTCATGCTTCATATGCAATATGCTCATCGTGTGGACTTTTCTCTAAATCAACCACTTAGATAAACAAGGTTAGTACTAGGTTTCATCAATTAGCCAAAACCAAACTAGGGACTTTCACCTTCACTCCGAAGTCTTGACTAGCCCTTCACCTTCAACCCCGGTCCATGGAGCCAAGCATCGTCTTGATCTTCATCTTTGATCACATAACACGTGTCATGCTTCATATTCAATATGCTCATCATGTGGACAACCTTTCTCTAAATCAACCACTTTAGATAAACAAGGTTAGTCCAAGGTTTCATCAATTAGCCAAAACCAAACTAGGGACTTTCAATCTCCCCCTTTTTGGTAATTGATGACAACCTCAACAAAGATGATTTTATAATAAAGATTTTGAGTTTGTCATACTTGTCCAATCATTAAGCTCACAAGAGAAATTTGGACAACTATAGCAAGTTCAATTTTGATAGTATTGCTCCCCCTACATATGTGCATAGAGTTTGGATTTGAAGCTGTGCACATATGCATGGATAGAAGTGTGGGGAGAGTAATTCTACCAAAATGATGCTAAGAGCATCTCCAATCGTTATGCATTTGGAGCTATGCATTTTAGGTAATTTGCAAATCTCCAAATGGAAATGGCAAGGCTAAATTGGGGTGATCTCCAACCGTTATGCAAAATGCCAAGTCTCACTCCTTTTTTTTTCTGGGATTTTCCTTTTCGTGGCACTTCCCGCGCCAAAACATCGCCCTCTCCCGCGTTCGTTGTCGCCGCCATCACCGTCATCGATCAGTTCGTCTTCATGGTTCGCTCGCTCCAGCCCCGGTCGCCATTTCGCCCCGGCCCGGTGGCCGCGGACCAGCCCGGTGCTGCGCTACAGCCCAAGCCCTTGTCGCCGGCCCAGCCCCCGTCGCCGCATCGTTCGTCGTCAAGGCAGGTCGCCGTCTCCCGTTCGTCAAGGTCCAGCCCGCGCAGCTCGTGAGCAACGAGAATATCGTGAAGCCAACATGGGATCCAGGGTACCGAAGAAGCACGCGGCTTCGTGGTTTGGCACGCGGCGCGAGGAAGAAACCGCGCGAGGGGGGGAGAAAGTCGCGCGGTGTGTATTTGCATAGCCGGACTCCTTTGGCATATATGCCAAGTTTCCCCCTCCAAATGCATAGTTATGGAAAATGCAAAAGCTAAATGCATAACCATTGGAGAGGATTTTTTTGGAGTTTTATGCATTTTGGTAAATGTCAAGTCCAAATGCATAACGATTGGAGATGCTCTAAGGTGTAAAAAATGGACCTTTGAAGCGTGATACCAATCGGAGTTGCAATTTACACCATCCTTAGCACCATGAAGTAACTAGACATCCATCAAAAACTCAAGAACCCCTTGAGATCAACATTATAAGCAAAGTTCTTGAACCACTTGTAAGGTAAGGGGAGTCTAGTTACAACCTATGCATGCTAGTAGATCATTTCACCAATCAAGTCCTATACTAGCATTGCACCACACAAGCAAGAAGACACCACTTGTATAAAACTTTGAAACTAGGTGCCATGAGCAAGTCATATGAGAATGCACAAACAAATGCAACAACTTTGTCCATGAGCTTGCTCCCCCTACTTGTGTGCATCAAAATTTTATTTACCCCTTTATCATGTTCAATCATCTTTTTCTCTCCCCCTTTGTCAACAATTGCCCAAAAATGGGATCAAATTGTGGAGAGAAAAGGACTTTAATGGAGTAAACAAAACTCTAGTCAAATTTGGTTCAATCTAGACCACTTGCCAAAGACATTTAATTCGGTTTGAACCAAAGACAAGCTTCGTCACACCTCATGACAAGGGTTATCTTGCCTATGTTGAATTAAACACTTGTAGCAAAAATTCTATATTCAACACTAGGATTACAAGCCCACAAACATGTCATATGTTACCACTAGATCAAACAAAGCATAGAAGCAATAGTGGTAAGCATATATACATCAACCACATTTGATTTGTCATGAATGCTCCAAATGCACCTTGTATGTCTACATGTGCTACCACAAGTATAATCCTAAGCATGAATGACATGTCAACCAATGGTACCTTGCTTTGTCGAAGGAGAGGCATGTCAAGAAGTGGTGGGGTGCATTCAACACATGTTGGAGAAATCAAGAATGTTCAATTCATTCCTTAGCTTGCAAAACCTTCTTTCATCAAGTGGCTTGGTGAGGATGTCGGCAAGTTGATCATCGGTGCCCACACTTTCAATGGAAATGTCACCCTTTTGTTGATGATCTCTTATGAAGTAATGCCTTATGTCAATGTGCTTTGTTCTTCCATGTTGAACCGGGTTTTGTGTCATCTTGATTGCACTTTCATTGTCACAAAACAATGGCACATTCTTGAAGTTGATGCCATAATCCTTCAAAGTTGACTTCATCCAAAGCAATTGTGCACAACAACTCCCCGCACTAATATATTCGGCTTCGGCGGTAGAGATTGCCACACTATTTTGTTTCTTTGAGGACCATGACACAAGTGATCTTCCAAAAAGTTGACATGTACCACTTGTGTTCTTTCTATTGATCTTGCAACCCCCATAGTCGGAGTCCGAATATCCAATCAATTCAAACTTTGACCCCTTGGGATACCATAGTCCAACATCTCTTGTTTGCTTCAAGTACCTAAATATTCTCTTTGCGGCCGTGAGATGACTCTCTCTAGGTGAGGCTCGATATCTAGCACACATGCAAACACTAAACATGACATCCGGCCTTGATGCGGTGACATAGAGTAGGCTTCCAATCAATGACCGATAATCCTTTTGATTCACCATATTGCCATCATGATCACTATCAAGATTCCCATTGGTGCCCATTGGAGTTGAGATTGGCTTTGCATCTTGCATCCCCAATTTCTTCAACATGTCCCTTATGTATTTCCCTTGACTCACAAATGTCCTATTCTTCAATTGCTTGACTTGAAGACCAAGGAAATAGCTAAGTTCACCAATCATGGACATCTCAAATTCTTTTGCCATCATTTCACCAAATTCTTCACAATATGCTTGATTGGTTGATCCAAAGATGATATCATCAACATAGATTTGCACAATGAAGATATCATTACCAATCTTCTTGGTGAATAGAGTAGTATCAACCTTGCCCATAATGAACCCCTTGGAGTGAAGAAAATTCTTTAATCTCTCATACCATGCTCTAGGTGCTTGCTTCAAGCCATACAAAGCTTTCTTCAACTTGTACACATGGTTGGGCTTCTTCTCATCTTCAAAACCGGGAGGTTGCTCAACATATACTAGCTCATTGATGATCCCATTGAGAAATGCACTCTTGACATCCATTTGATATAACTTGATGTTGTGGGCACATGCATAGGCCAATAGAATCCTTATTGCCTCCAATCTTGCCACGGGAGCATATGTTTCATCATAGTCAAGACCTTCAACTTGAGTATAGCCTTGTGCAACTAGTCTTGCTTTGTTTCTAATCACAACACCATCTTGATCTTGCTTGTTCTTGAAAACCCATTTGGTTCCAATGACATTGTGATCCTCCGGCCTCTCAACCAACTCCCACACATCATTTCTTGTGAAGTTGTTGAGCTCTTCTTGCATTGCCATGATCCAATCGGCATCATCCAAGGCTTTCTCAACTTTCTTTGGCTCTTTGGTTGACACAAATGATGCATACTCACAAATCATAGCCACTCTTGATCTTGTTTGCACACCACTTCTAATATCACCAATAACACTATGAATTGGGTGATCTCTTGCAACATGTTGTGGTTGTAGCACTTGCACTTGATTGCTTGAGCTTGGTTGATCACTTGACTTGTCTTCATTGGATGAACTAGCACCATGATCTTGCACTTGAGCATTGCTAGCTTGCCTCAATGGAGAATTGAGCACTTCATCTTTATCATCTTGCACATCAATCACTTGCTTTGCTCTAATGTCCCCAATGTCAGTGTTCTTCATAGCTTCAACCAATTGAATTCCACCAACATCTTCTAGATTCTCATCTTCATCTTGTGACCCATTGGTTTTATCAAATTGCACATCATGGACTTCCTCTCTAATGCCACTTGAGTTGTTCCAAACTCTATAAGCCTTGCTTGTGGTTGAATAACCGAGTAGGAACCCTTCATCACATCTCTTTTCAAACTTCCCCAATCTAGTGCCCTTTCTCAAGATGTAGCATTTGCATCCAAACACTCTAAAATAGCCAATGTTGGGCTTTGTTCCATGAAGTAACTCATATGGGGTCTTCTCTAACAAAGTATGACAATAGAGCCTATTGATATAGTAGCATGCCGTGTTGATTGCTTCATCCCAAAATGATTGACTAACATTGTACTCATGAAGCATTGATCTAGCCATATCAAGCAATGTTCTATTCTTCCTCGCAACTAGGCCATTTGATTGTGGAGTGTACTTGGCCGAGAATTGATGACCAATGCCATAGTGATCACACAATTCTTCCATTCTTGTATTCTTGAATTCACTCCCATTGTCACTTCTCACTTTCTTGATTCTCATATCAAACTTATTGTGAACTCTAGTGAGAAAGGTCTTGAAGGTGTCATACACTTCACTCTTGTCACTAAGAAAGAATACCCATGTGAATCTTGTAAAGTCATCCACTATGACAAACCTATACTTGTTGCCACCAATACTTGTGTATGTAGTTGGGCCAAATAGATCCATGTGCAACAACTCAAATGCCTTGCATGTGCTCATTATACTCTTCTTTGGATGTGAGCTTCCAACTTGCTTCCCAGCTTGACATGCACTACACAACTTGTCCTTCTCAAATACAACATCTTTCAAGCCTTCAACAAGATTGTGTTGTGTGAGCTTCTTCAATTGTTTCATGCCAACATGCCCAAGCCTTCTATGCCAAAGCCAACCCAAACTTGATTTTGATATCAAACATGTTGTCAAAGAAGCTTCACTAGTGTTGAAGTCAACAAGATAGAGATTCTCATATCTAAAGCCTTTGAACACCAAGTTGGAGCCATCAAGAGAAACTACCTCAACATCATTTGCCCCAAAGATGCACTTGTAGCCTAGATCACAAATTTGTGCCTTTGAGAGAAGATTGAAGTCCAAGCTTTCAACTAGCAACACATTGGAGACACTCATGTCATTTGATATTGCAATCTTGCCCAAGCCAACAACCTTGCCTTTCTTGTTATTGCCAAATGTGATTGCCTCAATGCCACTATCATTCTTCTCAATTGAATCAAACATTCTTGATGTGCCGGTCATGTGTTGAAAACACCCACTATCA
This sequence comes from Themeda triandra, assembly GCA_018135685.1. Classification (NCBI taxonomy): domain Eukaryota; kingdom Viridiplantae; phylum Streptophyta; class Magnoliopsida; order Poales; family Poaceae; genus Themeda; species Themeda triandra. Next base: position 28,847 of record JAENPR010002517.1, read on the forward strand.
ATGATCCAATGCCTGGGTCCTTGTAGGTTAGTAACTAAGCTCTTTGGTACCCATTTTTGCTTGGGTCCTTGTAGGTTAGTAACTAAGCTCTTTGGTACCCAAATAGCCTTCTTCTTTGGCCAACAATGGGTGTACCAACAAACTTAGCTTGCACACCTTTCACACCCTTGGTAAGCACATAACAAGAATCAAAAGATATAGCATTGTCAAGTTTCTTGTTTTGTTGCTTCTTGTTGCAATTTTGCTCTAGGTGCCCAACTTGCTTGCATCTATAGCAAAACCGACCATTGCTCTTCACAAAGCTAGGCTTTGCAGTTGCAAAGGCCGACTTGCCCTTCTTAGGGGTATAGCCCAATCCCTCTTTGTTAAGAGAGAAGCTTTGCCTACCCAAGCACTTTAGCAAGCGGGCCTCACCACCATAGGCTTTGCCTAAGGCATGAGTGAGCTCGTCCACCTCCTTCTTGAGGGTCTCATTCTCAACCATAAGTGTAGCATCACAAGTGAAGCCATCACTAGTAGTAGAGATAGAGTCGGTGGTGGTGGTGGATGATGTGCTACAAGAAGGGTTAGCATTTGTCATGATGATAGGTTGATAAAATGACTCATCAATGATGTCACAAGTAAGCCCTATATCACATGATGCAACCATCACTTTCTTTGCTTGTTGCTCAAGTAGAAGTGAGTGAGCCTTTTCAAGCTTAGAATGAGCATCACCAAGCTTCTCATGGTCTTCCACTAGACACTCATGAGTGGTCATAAGCTCACCTAGAGCTTTCTCAAGTATTTCTACTTTCATTGAAAGCTTCTTGCACTCCTTTTCCTTGGCAATAGCTATATCTCTAGTTTCTTGCATCAAGTCATATAATTGATCCTTAGAAGGTTCATCATCATCATCAACATTATCAACATCGTGAGCATATTCCATCTCACTATCATCATCACTATCATCATATTGTACCTTGGTTTCCTTGGCCATGAAGCACGATGGTGATGAAGAGAATAATGAAGGCTTCTTGTTGATGGCGATGGAAGCCATAGCCGTGTTGCTTGTATCTTCATCTTCATCATCATTGTCACTCTCCCAAGTGACCACAAATGCACCATTCTTCCCTTTCTTGAGTGTAATCTTGGCCTCATGTTTCTTCTTCTCAAACTTGCCCTTGTTGTAGTTCTTCTTCTTCTTCTCATATGGGCATTCGGCTTGTAGATGCTCGGTGCTATCACAATTGAAGCACTTTCTTGGTTGCTCTTGCTTCTTGAAGTTGCTTCTCTTGAAGCCTCTTCTCTTGATGAACATGTGTCCTATCTTCTTCACCACAAGAGCAAGTGCCTCATCATCAATCCCAAAGTCACCCTCTTCCTCATTGCTTCTTCTTCTTCAAAGATTGGTGCTTTGCCCTTGGAGGATGTGGCTTGGAATGCCACAGTCTTCTTCTTCTTCTTCTTCTCCTCTTCCACCTTCTCATCATCTTGATCAAATTTGTCATATGTCAAGACTTCACCAAGCAAATCATTTGGCTTCTTATCTTCAAGCCCATCTCTTTGTAGCATTAGCTTCAACATCTTGAAGCTCTTTGGCAAGCAAATCAAGAACTTGTGACAAAAGTCTTCATCTTTTGTCTTGTGCCCCAAACTCTTGAGATCATTCACAATCACTTGTAAGCGATGAAACATTTCAATGATGGTTTCATCCTCTTTCTTCTTGATGTTCTCGAACTCACTCCTGAGTCCATATAGCTTGGCACTCTTCACAACTTTGGTGCCCTCATAGGTCTCACCCAACCTAGTCCACACTTCACTTGCACGCTCCAAGTCCTTGATCCCCTCAAACACCTTTGTATCAATATCATTGTATAAGGTGTTGAGAGCCATTCTATTGCATGTTGTGTTGGCTCTATCTTCATCGGTGAGATGATCATTATCAAGAATAGCATAGTCATGCAATGTAACTTGCAAGACTCTCTCTTGTATCGAACCAAGATACATGATCATCTTTCTCTTCCAATGATCAAAAGAACTAACTCCATCAAACATAGGCGGTTTGCCCCCAACATGGTTGAACACAATTTGAGCCATCTTAACACCGTAGGATTTTAAGCCTTGCACTAAAATGGTGACCTCGGCTCTGATACCACTTGTAAGGTCCTAGATGGCTAGAGGGGGGGTGAATAGCCTATAAAAATTTCTACAAACTCACTAAGCAAACTTCGTTAGATACACAAATGGCGGAAAGCAAGTTATGCTTAGCCTACTAGGTGTTGCAAGCCTCCTATCCAAACAATTCCAGTAGGTGATCACTAGTACACACAAGAGCTACCACTAGTGATCAAGAGTTCTACCCACGGGATTTAGTCTACACAAGAAGTGGTTCCCGACCGACCACACAAGCAATTCTACCCACGAGATTTAATCTACACAAGAAGTGGTTCCGACCGACCACACAAGCAATTCTACTTTGCAAGAATGTAATCAAAGTAATACAAGAGAGGATGAGACTTGTTATACCGACGCGTCGAGTCGAGGTTGCAAATCACCAAGAGAATGAGCAATCAATCACAATTGGCAACACACAATCGATGACGACCAATCACCGGGGGAGACAAAGATGAACACAATTGTTTTTTGTTCACCCGGTGTTCACTTGGGCACCGCCAAGCTACGTCACCGGTTGTGTCGACCAACACCTAGGTGGTTCCTCGGTGTGACCCTCAAGTCACTAGCCCCTCAAGGCTCGCCCCGCAAGGCACCGCAAGACCCACTCTCAAGCGAGGTACTCAACGACACGCGGATTCCACTAGGATGCTCTTTGTGATCCCCACGAGGTGAGCTCAAACCTCTCACAATCAACCGGGGGTGGCCAAGAACAATCACCTTCTCTTGCCAACGCCTCCAACAATCTCCAAGCCGGCTAGGAGCGGTACTCTCCAAGAGTAACAAGAAATCCACCGGCTAAATCACCCACAAGTGCCACTAGATGCCCTCAAGCAATGCAATGCACTAGGTGATCTCTCAATCTCACTTTGGATGAGCAACAAGCAAGAGAGATGAGAGGGAGAGTGTTTCTCTAGCACAAAGGATGAGCAAGTGAGTAGAAATGGGCAAGAGACATCCCCATGGCCGGCCAAAGGGCTATTTATAAGCCCAAGTCAAAATATGGCCGTTACCCCCTCGGGGAGCCTTTTTCCACTGCGCCGGACGCGTCCGCTCCCTCGTGCTTGCGCGGGCAGCCGACCGTTGGCGCCGGATTCAAACGCTCGCCTCCGCCCGGACGCCCGACCTCGCCCGAGGCCGAGTCCGACGCCAACGTGGCAGATGCGTCCGCGCCGTGGACGTGCCACGCCCGAGCCATGCCGCGAGCCCGCCGGACGCATGGCGCCCCAGCGTCCGGCGCTCGTCCGAGCGTCCGCCCGCGCGTCCGCTCCGGCTGTCCGGGGAGTTATCTTGGACCGTGTCGGCGCGCACCGCCACGCGTCCGCGCCCCCAGCGGCCGCGTCGCGCCGTAACCACGCGCGCCCACTGCTGCACACATGTGAGCGCGCGTCGGCGCACTCCGCCGGTGTCCGGCGCCGGCCCTCAGCCGCGTCCGGCGCCGCGCAGAGAGCTCCTCCACGTTGCCATGTCGCCAACTCGTTGATCCAAGTTGCACCACTTGCCTTCATGCATCAACCTCCACTTGTAGATCACTCTCTTGAACACAAGGGTTGCTTTATCTCTCGAGATACAAGGCAATGGCTTAGCTCACTAGGTTCTACATGCAATGCACTTCATGAAATCACCTAGTGGCACCCGTGCGTCGAATAGCCGATAAGACTTCCCCTCTTAATAGTGCGGCTATCAAACCTAAACCACTCACACCCTCTATGGTGTCTTGAGTGCAAAACAAAATGGCCCTATCGGTTATACCTTTGCCTTGAGCCCATTTTGTTCCTCCAAATGATATGAACGCTTCACACCATCATGTGACCGTCTCGATCCATCGATCTTGACTTCACTTGCCCTTCACCGTGCATCGGTCCATCGGCGTCTAGTCTTGCCCGAGCTTCACCATCGCATGGTCCTTCACTCCGAAGCCTTGACTAGCCCTCCACCTTCAACACCGGTCCATGGAGCCAAGCATAGTCTTGATCTTCATCTTTGATCACATGACATGTGTCATGCTTCATATTCAATATGCTCATCATGTGGACAACCTTTCTCTAAATCAACCACTTTAGATAAACAAGGTTAGTCCTAGGTTTCATCAATTAGCCAAAACTAAACTAGGGACTTTCACTAATGGCCACGGTAAAATCTGTTTCCCTGTGCTAGCCCACACGCAGCCACGCGGGAGCTACGCCCTAGCCTACGTCTGCTCTAGCTGCATTTGCCTGTCCGGCCTCGCCTACGCCTACATCACTGTAGGAGGATTAGATCACTCAGCGGCTGTGTTTATCCACGGTACACCGGTGACACAGTGGTGAATCGTGGCGGCAGGATTTGCCATGCCAACAATGCATGCATGGGATGCATCTCCATGTCACTTCCACTCTCATGGATCTCATGGATGCTAGCCATCGACCTGCTGAAAGCTCTGGTTTGGTTTTGGTAATTAATGACACTCAACGTTGCTAATGCTTTGCTCTAAGTGTGGTTAGACACATAGCAACGTGACGGTGGATGATGGAGCGTGGCGATCATGGTGATGAACTTGATGGAAGTGAGGTGATCGAGCTTCGACGGAGGCCCATGGAGATCAAGGCGAAGGTATACTTGATAGGGCTTTCCGGTTTAGTGGTCGAGACACTTAGCGAGTGTGACCACTTTTAGGATCGATAACCGACTATCAAGAGGGGTTTCCTCGGTTCATTCGCGGTCCTAAGTGCCTCTAGTTGTGACTTTGCATGATGCATGAGAGGCTAACTAGAGTGCTAACCCTTGCGCGATATTTCATGGATGAGATACTAACTCCAAGGCATGAGATCGACATGTACGCATGGTGGAGTTAGTGCACAAGGCAAGGAAATTGATATGGATCAATTTGGAGCAAGTTTGGCGCATGAAATGATGATCACAAAGCGTCGGACTCGGGAAGCTTGGGCACCGGACTCGGTCCGCACGCGTCCGCGGCCTTGGGCTCGGGCTCGCGCGTGGCTCCGGGCGGGCTCGCGAGCGGCGGACGCGGGCCGAGGCGCGTCCGGCGGGTCCTCGGACGCGCACGAACTTTACGGGTCTCTCGCGCGCGGCGAGGACCCGGCGGACGCACGGCGGACGTGTGGCGGACGCGGGCGCCGGACTCGCCTCGGACGCGGGCGCCGGACTCGGCGAGGTTACTGTTGAGCGTCCGGCGCTCGGTGGATTCAAACGAAGACAAAGCAACGGTCGGCTGATGTGGCGCGGCAGCGAGCGGCGGACGCGTCCGCCGGCTGAGCGCCGGACGCGTCCGGCGCTTGACGAAGTCGCCAGCCAAGGGCAACGGCTCTATTTCGACCTTGGGTCTATAAATAGAGGATTGGCCGGCTTGGGGACTCTCTCTTGGCCATTTTCACATACTTGTGCATCCTTTGAGCTAGAGAGACACTCCCCCACTCATCTCTTTCATTCTTGAGCATCTCTTGTGAGATTTGAGTGGCAAGACAAGTGATTTGCATTGAGAGTTGCATCTAGAGGCACTTGTTCTTCGAGTGGGCTGCGGATTCTTGTTACTCTTCGGTGATTCCCGTCACCGTAGACGGTTTGGAGCAGCGGGTGGTGGTTGAGCTCGACTTGGTGATTGTTCGAGGCCACACCGGGTTCTTGTGAGGGGTTCTTGATCCTTCCCCGCGGGAGTTCGCGAAAGGATACTCTAGTGGATTGCTCGTGGCTTGTGGATCCTTGTCTTGTGTGGAGATTGCGGCTCCCCATTGGGGTTTTTGGCACCGAGCCAATTGAGCGGGCAACTCACCAAGCAAGTGTATCGCCACAACGAGGAGTAGCTTGCCGGGAAGCAAGTGAACCTCGGTAAAAAATCATTGTGTTGATTTGTGATTGCCGAGGCTTCGACCTCCTTGTGATTGTGCTTGAGTTCTCTAGGTGATTGGCTTCTACACCGGTGATTGGCTATCTTCTACTCTTCTCGGCGGTATAATCTTCGATCATCTCTTAACTTTCCGCAAAGTAGAATTGCTTGTTGTGGTCGGTCGAGAACCACTCTTTGAGTAGCTTAAATCCCGTGGGTAGAACTACTTGTTGTGGTCGGTCGGGAACCACTCATTGTGTAGCTTAAATCCCGTGGGTAGAATTGCTTGGTTGGTTTCGGTGAACCGACATTGTGTAGATTGATCACCTGTGTTGTATGTGCAATTGAGTTGAGTAGCCTTGCATGATAGGATGGCCTGCTTAGAGTAGTCGAAGCACTTGCTTTGCACATTTGCCGCTTTGCTATCTAATTGGGTTGTCTAGTGTTCTTGCTAGAAATTTTATTAGGCTATTCACCCCCCCTCTAGCCATTGTGACCTTTCACGTGGTATCGGAGCCGGGCACCGTTTGTTTGAGTTGGATTAACATCCTACGGTGAAGCAATGGCTATGGTTATGCATATCAACAACACCAAGAAGGCACCATCATTTCGAGGTGATGACTATGCCAAATGGAAGCTCAAGATGAAGAGTCATCTCAAGTCAATCAATCTTGAGGTGTGGAAAGTTGTGGAAACAAAGTTTGAGGTTGTTGAGGGTGCGGTGCCAACACCGGCCGAAGAGAAGAAGCAACAAGCAAATGACATTGCCGTGAGTGCTTTCCATGAGGCACTTGATGATAAAGCTTTTGAGCTCATCAAGAACCTTGAGGTGGCTCATGACATTTGGAAGAAGCTAGAAGAAGCTTACGAGGGCACCGAAAGTGTCAAGACCGCAAGAGCCTACATGTTGCAAGAGAAGTTTGCAAGTTTCTCAATGAAGGAGGATGAGAGTGTGCCGGAGATGTTCCATAGGCTCCAAGTCATTGTCAATGAGCTCAAGGGACTTGGGGAAGAGATCAAGGACTCTCAATTCTCCACCAAGTTCATGAGGTGTCTTCCCAAGAGATTTGATATGTTGAAGACCGTCATGGTGAAGACAACAATGAAGGAGAAGCCAACTCCCAACCAGGTCCTTCAAGAGATAATGGCCGATGATGAGTTTAGAGAAGATCATGAGAAGGAAGAGTTGGTGAAGAAGAAGAAGAAGGAGAATGAGAAAAAGGATGATGACAAGAAGAGCGTGGCATTCAAGGCCACATCATCCAAGAGCAAGGGCAAGAAGAAGAAAGAAGAGTCATCAAGTGAAGATGAACCATGCTCTAGCTCAAGTGGGCAAGAAGAAGAAGTGAGTGAACAAATGGCACTCCTTGTGAAGAGAATGGGGAAGCTCATGAAGAAGGGGTACCAGTCCAAGAGCAAGAGAAGCTCATCCAAGTCAAGTGACCGTCCCATGAAGTGCTTTAGGTGCAATAGCAAGGATCATCTCATTGCCAAGTGTCCTTATGCAAGTGATGATGAAGATGCCATGAGGAAGGAGAGGAAGAAGCAAGAGAAGAAGAAGGAGGAGAAAGACTCCTCTCACAAGAAGAAGAAGGGTGAATCTCATGTGGCAACTTGGGAGAGTGATTCATCTTCCTCAAGTGATGAAGATGATGATTCCAAGAAGAAGAAGAAGGGCACGCAAGCATTGCCATTCAAGAGAAGCTTTCTCTATTTGGTGCTCCATCATCTTGCTTCATGGCCAAGGCCACTAAGGTACAACCTCCACCCGATAGTGATGATGAGAGTGATGATGATGATGACACCACAAAAGAAGAACTATGGGTCATGCTTGAAGATTGCAAAGGTGCTTTCAATGACTCTAGGAAAGAATGTAGGGGCTTGCGCAAGGATAAACAAAACCTTGAGCAAGAACTTATGGAGTTGAGGGCCTCTTATGAGAGTCTAAAGGTAGACCATAAGAAGCTAGAGATTGCTCACTCCAAGCTTGAAAAAGCTCATTCTTCTCTAGTTGAGAAGCAAGAGAAAGTGCAATCACAAGTGGTGATCATAGAGAAGAAAGATGTGTCTACATCATGTGATTCACTTGATGATTCAATTGTTGTTGCATCACTTGGCCCTTCATGCTCTTATGCCTCTACTTCATCTAGTAGTGTTGGTCATGCATGTGATTCTACACTAGTAGTTGAAAATGAGTCTCTTAAGAAGGAAGTCAAGGAGCTCAATCACACCTTGGCTAAGGCTTATGGTGGTGAGGACCGCTTGCTTATGTGCTTGGGTAGCCAAAGAGTTTCTCTCCTTTGCTCCTCACAAGACTTATTTTGTGAAGAACAATGGTAGCTATTGCAAGACTTGCAAGCAAGTTGGCCATTTAGAGCATGCATGCAAGAACAAGAACACTAGTGCTTCCTCTTACAAGTTGAATGCTTCTTACATGCTTGTTAAGAGTGAGTGTGGTGTGAGTGCTAGATTCATTGGTACACCATGGATGAGCTCAAAGAAGAAAGCTATTTGGGTGCCAAAGACTCTAGTGACTAACCTTCAAGGACCCAAGCAAAAATGGGTACCTAAAGCTTGATGTCTTCTTGTAGGTCAATTACAAAGCCGGAGGGAGGCATTGGGTGCTTGATAGTGGTGCATCAAATCATATGACCGGTGAAGATAGTATGTTCAAGTCACTTGACAAGAATGACAATGGTGGATTCAACTCCATCACATTTGGTGACAATAGCAAGGGTGATGTCATGGGGCTTGGAAAGGTTGCAATTTCAAATGACAAGGATCTCTCCAATGTGTTGCTAGTTGATACTTTGAACTTCAATCTTTTGTCGGTGGCACAATTGTGTGATCTTGGCTACAAGTGCATATTTGATGACAAGCATGTTGAGGTAGTGAGCAAGGATCAAGCAAATATCATCTTCAAGGGGTTTAGGCATGGAAGCTTGTACTTGGTGGATTTCAATGCTAGTGAAGCTCAACTTTCATCATGTTTGATTGGCAAGTCAAGCAAGGGATGGCTATGGCATAGGCGCCTAGGTCATGTTGGCATGAAGCAATTGAACAAGTTGGTGAAGCATGATCTAGTGAGAGGCTTGAATGATGTCACATTTGAGAAGGATAGACCTTGTAGTGCATGTCAAGCCGGCAAGCAACATGGGAACTCACATCCCAAGAAGAATGAGATGTCAACTTCAAGAGCATTTGAGTTGTTGCATATGGACTTGTTTGGCCCAACTCACTACACATCAATTGGGGGCAACAAGTATAGATTTGTGATTGTGGATGACTACACAAGATACATTTGGGTGTTCTTCCTATTTGACAAGAGTGAAGTCCATGATCTATTCAAGTCTTTTGTCAAGAGGGTGCAAAATGAGTTTGACACCACCATCAAGAAGATAAGAAGTGACAATGGGAGTGAATTCAAGAACACAAGAGTTGAAGAGTTGTGTGATGAGCTTGGAATTGTGCATCAATTCTCACCAACCTACACTCCCCAATCCAATGGTGTAGTTGAAAGGAAGAATAGGACCTTGATTGAGATGGCAAGAACCATGTTACTTGAGTACAATGTAAGTGAGAAGTTTTGGAGTGATGCTATCAACACGGCTTGCTACTATAGCAACTGCCTCTATTGTCATGGGAAGTTAGAGAAGACTCCATATGAAATCTTGAATGGAAGGAAGCCCAATATTGCTTACTTCCGGGTCTTTGGTTGCAAGTGCTACATACTCAAGAAGGGGCAAAGACTTGGCAAGTTTGACAAGAGATGTGATGAGGGATTTCTTCTTGGCTACTCTACTTCTAGCAAGGCTTATAGAGTGTGGAACTTGGCTAGTGGGCTAGTTGAAGAGGTTCATGATGTTGAATTTGATGAAACCCAAGGCTCTCAAGTTGGAGATCAAAATCAAGAAGATGTGGGTGGAGATCAATTGAATGCAATGAGACACATGGACATTGGTGATATTAGGCCGAGGCAAGTGGATGATGGTGATGAGGTGCAAGTGCCAACTCAAGTTGTGATAGAAGATTCCAATGAGGCAAGCACAAGTGGTACTCAACATAAAGATCATGATCAAGGTCAAGCAAGCAATGCAAATGAGCTAGTTCTTCAACCTTCAAACATTGCAAGAGATCATCCTCTAGATCATATCATTGGTGACATTCAAAGAGGTGTGCAAACAAGATCAAGATTGGCTAGCATATGTGAGCACTACTCCTTTGTATCATTCATTGAGCCAACCAAGATTAATGAGGCATTGAAGGATCCGGATTGGATAAATGCCATGCATGAGGAATTGAACAACTTCGCTAGAAATGAAGTTTGGGAGCTTGTTGAGAGGCCAAAGAAGCACAATGTGATTGGAACCAAGTGGGTCTTCAAGAACAAGCAAGATCAAGATGGCTTAGTGGTGAGGAACAAAGCAAGACTAGTGGCTCAAGGTTACACACAAGTTGAGGGTCTTGACTTTGGAGAAACATATGCACCGGTGGCAAGATTGGAGGCAATTAGAATCTTATTAGCCTATGCTTGTGCTCACAACATCAAGCTCTATCAAATGGATGTGAAGAGTGCATTTCTCAATGGCTTCATCAATGAGGAAGTGTATGTTGCACAACCTCCCGGTTTTGAAGATGACAAGAAGCCCAACCACGTCTACAAGCTCAAGAAGGCTTTGTATGGATTGAAGCAAGCTCCAAGAGCATGGTATGAAAGATTGAGGGACTTTCTCATATCCAAAGGCTTCAAGATGGGAAAAGTTGACACTACTCTCTTCACCAAGAAGATAGAAGATGATTTGTTTGTGTTGCAAATCTATGTGGATGATATCATCTTTGGATCAACAAATCAATTCTTTTGTGAAGAGTTTGCTAAGATGATGGCTAGTGAGTTTGAGATGTCAATGCTTGGAGAGTTGAGCTACTTCCTTGGTCTTCAAATGAAGCAAATGAAGAATGGCACCTTTGTGAGTCAAGGCAAGTACATCAAGGACATGATCAAGAAGTTTGGGTTGCAAGATGCTAAGGCCATTAGTACACCTATGGGAACCAATGGTGGCTTGGACATTGATGATAGTGGCAAGATGATTGAGCAAAAGCTATATAGATCAATGATTGGAAGCTTACTATATGTGACCGCTTCAAGGCCGGATGTCATGTTTAGTGTATGCATGTGTGCAAGATTTCAAGCTTCTCCAAGAGAGAGTCACTTGTCGGCAACCAAGAGGGTGTTGAGATACTTGAAGGGTACTCAAGATGTTGGTCTATGGTATCCCAAGGGTTCAAGCTTTGAGTTGATTGGATACTCCGACTCCGACTATGCCGGTTGCAAGATTGATAGGAAGAGCACAAGTGGAACATGCCAAGTGCTAGGAAGATCTCTTGTGTCATGGTCTTCAAAGAAGCAAAATAGTGTGGCACTTTCCACCGCCGAAGCCGAATATATTAGTGCGGGGAATTGTTGTGCACAATTGCTATGGATGAAAGCCACCTTGAAGGACTATGGGATCAAGTTCAAGCATGTGCCTTTGTTTTGTGACAATGAAAGTGCAATCAAGATGACAAACAATCCGGTTCAACATTCAAGAACCAAGCACATTGATGTGAGGCACCACTTCATTAGAGATCATCAACAAAAGGGTGATATTAGCATTGAAAGCATTGGCACCGAAGATCAACTAGCCGACATATTCACCAAGCCTCTTGATGAGAAAAGATATTGCAAGTTGAGGAATGAGTTGAACATACTTAGCTTCTCCAACATGGATTGATGCACCCCATATATGACATGCCTCTCCTCCAACATAGCAAGGTAAAGTTGGTTGTTGCATTTCATGCATCCTTTGCTAGTTGTGTAGACATGTATACATGTGCATCTTGCTAGGCTCATTCATTGCAAATCAAATGAATTTGAAGGATATATGGCACCACTATTGTTTCTATGCTTGATTTGATCTAGTGGTGGCATATGACTTGTTTGTGAGCTTGTAAACCTAGTGTTGAATCTTTAGCACTTGCTCATGATGTGTATCTCAACATGGTCAAGATAATCTTGTTGACGGTCGTTAAGTGTCAATTTTTACCGTCAACTAAACATGAGAAAGGACTAAAATATGTTCACCAACTAGATATAGGGGTTATCTGGGCGAATTCCACGAGTTTTGGTGAATGTCTATTTCTGCGGGGTGTCACTGAAAATACCCAAGGAAGGCCCACATGTCGGGTTTACATAGAGATAATCGGGAACCGGTGAAAATTCTGTGTCTGGAAGGTTCGAGAAGGCTCTGGACCAAACGGGAGCCCGAACGGGCTCGGTGGAGAGTCGTCCGACTCCCCCTTGGGCGGCCGACCGGGCACCTCGGCCAACGGCGTCGGCCTCGCGGATCCCTGTTCCACCGCCTTTGAGGATGAATAATAATCGTCCGTTTAGGTCGGTTTGATCCGAGGGCTGCGGTGCATCCTAGGGGGCTATATAAGCGGGGCCCCGGCCCCCGGAGGAGGCATCCCTTAAACCCTAATTCATTATCTCCCGGCGGGATCGAGTTGTAGAGGCGTCCCTTGAATGGATGACTTCTCTTCTCTAGAGAATTAGAGCTAGACATTCCAATGTAGTAGATTAGATCTAGATGAGAGTTAGGAGAGCGGAGGCTGCGCTCCGGTTCTGGAGAAGTCTTCGAGAGATTTGGTATGTCTTTGTATCTATTCTTGTAAGACTTATGCTTTAATATATATTTATCTTCTCTATGTACTCTTATGCATCTTGTGATAGATAGTATAGTTGTTATTCTTTGGCATGGGATCTTTGCTCGTATTGAGTGCTCTAGTTATATATAGTGATTAGAGTAGTAATCGATAGTGTAGGCATGGTGTCTAGACTATAGGTTACCTGAGGTTGCGCCCAATCCCACGGATAGTTGTGGTAGCCTTGTGAGGTGACTCTACGTCGGGCCTTTGTATTCCACCACGTTCGGGTTGGTGTTTCGTAGAGCTTTTTGGCAGCCTTCCCCGACTACTCTTTACCCGGTCTTCTTCGAGAGTCGGAAAGGTGCTTGTTGCTCCAAAGTGCTATTGTGTGATCGTTATACTTATCCATCCCCGTTATTATAGAACCAAAGTAGTAGAGAAGAACATAGGAACCTAGATCTCTCCCGTTGTCCTCCCACTATATCTAGCTACTCATTTATCGGTTAATTCTCATACTTGTGCTTATACACATATCCTATCATATATATTTTACCCCCGCTTTAGTCTAGTTGGTTTACTAAGTTAGTAGATACATGATGGTGATTTATTAGATTCTTTAACCCTTGCTTCCCTGTGGTAAAATATAAATAACGATACCTGGTTTACTCCGGTAAAATGCTACAATGGTATGTTACGGCGCTTGCGGAATCCTTCTTATTTTAGTTGCACTTAATTTATACCAACAAGCATTTTGGCGCCGTTGCCGGGAAGCAATTGGTGTTAAATTTTTGATAATGATCTTGATATCTACTAATTTAGTGTACCACTAGCTTTAGTAGGATTACCCCTTGTTACATTAGCGTGGAATAGACGGGACAAAAGAAGCCGTTTTGACCTTCCGGCAAGTTTCCACAAGAAAAGATGAGACATTAAAGAGCCCGGGGTCCCTCAACATTCAACATTCATCAACATTGGAACCCCGCCACCTCACGGGTTTGCGTATACATATATATTTTCTAACCATGTGTAGATTGGAAAAAAGGTCATCGTCACAAGAATTCAAATCACATCGATGACGAACATGGATGTTGCACTACTCACAAATCCCAAAATGTGAGTCATGGTAAGTATGATCAATAATGGTGAGACAAGTCTTGCTCATGGATTTTAAAATTTATGAGTAGTTATCTTTTTGAATTCTTGCACCCCACTTTGCATGTTTACTTTTAACAATTCATGCAATCACTCCATTTAGCTTATTTATGTTTGCTCATCCATTGCATGTTTAGTTTCTTGCATGCATTCACATCGCTCGCATCTAAAAAATAAAAAAAAAAAAAAAATCCTCACCATGATCATGCTTTCTGTCATCTCATTTTGAGTAACTCTCTATAATGCTTTCATGCTACCTTTGTTTGCTAAAGCATGCTTTGGTTTGGAAGTATTCGAAATACTTCCATTGGCTTTTAAATTAAGCGTGGTGCTTAGGTTAAGTAGCCTTCCTTAATTAAATTAGACATGGAGTCTAGTTTGGTTATTGAGCTAAAAATATGTTTTAGTAGATACTCGGTTATTTTGTTGGACTAACCCCTTGAGAAGACTCTCAAATCCAAATTGGGTAAGTCAAGAGATGAACAACCTCGGAGATGAAGCAAGGCATATGATGATCTCGAACAACTTCGCACAAAAGACACAACTCATTCATTATCCAAGGAAGAATTGTAAGTAACAAATATCATTCACATTGTCTTTTGTTGCAACTTACCTTTGCCTTGAACCATGTTAACGTGCCATAAAAAGAGCTGTTATAAAACATGATAAATAAAGTCTATGCTAAAGTAACTCGAAATCCATCTCCTTGTTAGCATAGATGAACTTTCAAATAGAAGGTCGATAATAGCCCATAGTTTGAAATTGTTGCAATCCTTCGGGTATGCGTCCACTAACATTTTGCGGAAAGAATTTATGATGTGCTGTTCGTGGATTGGCATCACTTTCGTGAAATTGCCACTTCGGTGATAGAAGAAAGGAGAAGACAAGAGTGCCACAAGAAGGATCAACATCTTGAACTCACTAAAAGAAGTGGATCAAGGCGACAAGCTATGAGCAACCTTGAAGACATCATAGCATTGAGCCCAAAACTCGAGCAAGAATGCCAATGAGGAGCATGGTGCAACTCATCTCATTTCAGCCAATCAAAGACCTGCTCTCATTGTTCTTGAAGATGTCATCTTGAATGTCGGCGGTAAGGACAAGGATGGCATGATAAGCATGCATCCTTGTGTCAACCAATCACCAATCAAGGGTTGACCACTGACCAAGCCTTGAAGGACTATCACTATGCTTGCAAGATGATGTCCCTAAGCCATTAGAGATGAAGCACATACAAATACTAAAGAAGCTCCTTCCTTGATCATCAAGACGGATGGCATAACATTAATTGCAACTCTTCGCCATGCCGCTAAAAGACAAAGACCATCAAGGAAGAAGTCGAGTCTACATCTCCAATGAACATCAATGCGTCAACCAAGACTCAATGAAAATCAAGAATGGTTGACGAAAGAAGATCATGTAACGTCTCGTACGCTCATCCGGATTGGACAAGTACAATCAAAAAAGAATGCAAAAGAGAGATCTTTGCTTAACGGACCTATAATCAAAAGTCCCTCTCGACAAATGAAGGCTTAAGAACAGAGGACAAACAATGTCTAAGGACATAGTAGTACAACACACTCGAGGGATGACTCAACACTCATATTTTGTTTCACATGGCGGCGACAAACAAGGTCAAGCTTGGGGGAGGAAGGACGATGACTCTTCAAACAATGATCTAGCAATGCTCTTCCTCTTTTCAAGCCCCCATCGCTCTTGCACGTTGAGAAGAAACAATGAGTGGAGTACAAGGTCTAGGCATAAAAAAAAAGGAAGGAGTGAAATTTTAGAAGACAAGATGCTCAAGGAGAGAGGTCAATCAAGCAAGGCAAACTCCAAGAAGAAGTAAAGGACCACTAGAAGCATCTACTCTTCATCACAAGGTCTCAAGGTCTCTACCTTTGGGAACAAATGATGCGAAGGAGTGAACATGACAAGAAGTCCTGTTCGAAGGATTTAAATCACGAACCCTCGCCAAGGAGGTAACTTGGTATTTATCAGCATTTCCTTTCACAAAGATTGCATTTTCCTTTAAGCATATTTATTTTCCCTACATGCATCTTAATTGCATCTTCGCTTTACTATCTCTCGCTCTAGAAAAAGAAAATAAAGATTTCTGCATTTTGCATCCAAAAAAAACTACTAAGCCCCATGTGAATAATCATTCATTGTGGTGGCATAAAAATAATTTTTCAGCATATCTATTTTCTCTGTTTGCATCCTTTATTATAAAAAGATAAAAATATTTCTTGTGATCCGTTAGAAGACATTTGAGTTAAGGCAGTTCTAGATGCCAAGGCTTAGAGGGTTTTATCACTAATGCTTAATTAGTTTCACAAGCTTTGTTGTCTATTTGAGCTTCACAGAACATAAAGGATCGAGAAGAGCTAATGAGATTTAAGGATGTCCAGTCTCCGTCGGAGTGTTGTCCGCAACATTCAAATGCCTTTGTCTCCAACGGCAACTATCTATGACACTCTGGAGGACTAGAACGTCTTCATCGCCTGTCAAGCAACAACGGCGGACTATGTCAACATCCGGCTTGGGGAGGGCATCCCCCGTGTACCAAGCTAAGTGTTTCCAACTTATGTATCTATGCTTTGTTAGAGTTTGCTTTGTTAAAACAACTAAAAAAGATGCATAACTATAGAAACCCTTAAAGATTTCTTTTCTACTTTTGGAGAGTTCTTGTAGTCTGTCTTAAAAGTGATCCTAGAATAAACTCTACATGGAGATGATGAATAGTTGCTCTGCCGTAATTCCTTTCAAGTACCTAGTTTTCAACCTTGCACTCTCCCGAGTTTTAGACACAACTGTTTTAGATTTGAGATTTGCTCAACCCGAAACTTGTGGGTAGCAAACACTTGATCTAAGTCTAGGTGGTTGACGGGTATGATATGGGAAGGTTTTGAGCTGCTGTCCATCTTGTTCCTAGAGATACTAGAGTTCGGGAGAATTTATCTCGTGAAAATATTAAATTCTTGCATGATGAGTTCCTTTATGATGAGAGTTTAAATTCCTACCACACCATATATTCATGCTTACTAGATTAGGAAAACCCATCTGTTTATATAGATCATATTGTAGGCTTGAGTGTAGTCTTTTTAGGCCTTGAGTGTGGTTATGCTTGTGGACCCATAAGGAATCGTCATGCGGTTAAAAGTCATTACTATGTGCTCTCCATCCATTGATCTATGCTACTACGTCCTCGAAGCATGCACCTATTTTATAAGTACTACATTCATTACGTGCTACTTCTGTCCCTAGAAGTACCACCCATATATAGATCCACATCCATCACATATTGTGCTATCTCTACCCGGAGAAATGCACCTATCTTTGCTCTTATCCCGGAGTACGCATTCCCCCACATATTGTCTTTGTCTCTACCCCGGAGATACGCACTTATCTGCCTTTCCTACCCGGGAGTATGCATCCATCCATCCATCCACATATACATATGCCACTCATTTTATTCCATTCAGAAAAAAAGTTTTACTCCTATCCTGGGAGTGAACATCTAGAAATAATCATCGCCATTCCATTTGTCTACATAAAAGCTCCAGTCATTATCATTTCAAGTTATGCACTCCCTGTTGCTAAAGTTTCGTTTTCAGAGGATTGGTTGCTCTAAAAAAAAGAAGAAAAAAAAGAGAGAGAGAAAAAAAAAGCAACCAAGTCCTCCTCTTCAAAGGTCTTCAAAGTTTCCAAATAAAAGGAGGTATGTTATCCCCAAAGGAGCAAGTGTAGAAGTAGATGTTCACCAAGTGATCACCCATTATAATCATTTCCTTATTATCATCATCTCATCATCATCCTATCATCATCTTATCATCCATTTCCTCATTCACATGCACATATGACTTTATTATTATTTTAGTTCCTATTGGATCCATGTCTTAAGCGTGCAATATATGCAAGTGAGTTTGAGTGTCTCCCCACCTATGAGCTCCACATAAGCCTATTAGAAAGTAGGGTGAGAGAGAGAAGGCTCTTTTCACTATGCCTTAGTTCCACAAATACCACATATTCCGAGAGAAGAGAGAAGGCATACACTACTCATGCCTTGGAGAGGATCCAAAAATACCACAAATGAGAGACACGAAAGGTTCATACAAGGAACTCGAGTTTTATTTGAAAATCTTGCAAAAACTCGGAATAATAGTTGATCAAAGAGCGAGAAACATAGCGCTTGACTTGACCGTTCGTCTTTCAACCGCTCAAGATCCAAGTGACGGTTACAAGCCCCATGGTGAAAGGTAATATGAGTAAGTTTTGAGTCGAATAGTTCACTCTAATTCGTAGGAGAGTTCTTGTTTGAACGCATGTGTACTTTTGAGGCGTGAAAGCATTGTAGCGGCTCCCCGATCCATCTTGAAGTTTATCTTTGCTCGGGGACGAGCAAAAGGTAAGCTTGGGGGAGTTGTTGCCGGTCGTTAAGTGTCAATTTTTACCGTCAACTAAACATGAGAAAGGACTAAAATATGTTCACCAACTATATATAGGGGTTATCGACGAGAATTCCATGAGTTTTGGTGAATGTCATCGTTCTGCGGTAGGTGTGTTGAAAATACCCAAGGAAGGCCCACATGTCGGTTTACATAGAGATAATCGGGAACCGGTGAAAATTCGTAATCTGGAAGGTTCGAGAAGGCTCGGACCAAACGGGAGCCCGAACGGGCTCGGTGGAGAGTCGGCCGACTCCCCTTGGGCGGCCGACCGGGCACCTCGGCCAATCAGCGTCGGCCCCGCGGATCCTGTTCCTTTGCCTTTGAGGATGAATAATAATCGTCCGTTTAGGTCGGTTTGATCCGAGGGCTGCGGTGCATCCTAGGGGGCTATATAGCGGGGCCCTGGCCCCCGGAGGAGGCATCCCTTAAACCCTAATTCATTATCTCCCGGCGG
Source organism: Themeda triandra (assembly GCA_018135685.1). Lineage (NCBI taxonomy): Eukaryota > Viridiplantae > Streptophyta > Magnoliopsida > Poales > Poaceae > Themeda > Themeda triandra. The sequence continues at coordinate 47,562 of JAENPR010002517.1, forward strand.
GATCGAGTTGTAGAGGCGTCCCTTGAATGGATGACTTCTCTTCTCTAGAGAATTAGAGCTAGACATTCCAATGTAGTAGATTAGATCTAGATGAGAGTTAGGGAGAGCGGAGCTGCGCTCCGGTTCGGAGAAGTCTTCGGAGATTTGGTATGTCTTTGTATCTATTCTTGTAAGACTTATGCTTTAATATATATTTATCTTCTCTATGTACTCTTATGCATCTTGTGATAGATAGTATAGTTGTTATTCTTTGGCATGGGATCTTTGCTCGTATTGAGTGCTCTAGTTATATATAGTGATTAGAGTAGTAATCGATAGTGTAGGCATGGTGTCTAGACTATAGGTTACCCGAGGTTGCGCCCAATCCCACGGATAGTTGTGGTAGCCCCCCAGGTGACGGCTGTCGTGCCTTTGTATTCCACCACGTTCGGGTTGGTGTTTCGTAGAGCTTTTGGCCGGCCCTTCCCCGACTACTCTTTACCCGGTCTTTTCGAGAGTCGGAAAGGTACTTGTTGCTCCAAAGTGCTATTGTGTGATCGTTATACTTATCCATCCCCTGTTATTATAGAACCAAAGTAGTAGAGAAGAACATAGGAACCTAGATCTCTCCGTTGTCCTCCCACTATATCTAGCTACTCATTTATCGGTTAATTCTCATACTTGTGCTTATACATATATCCTATCATATATATTTTACCCCCGCTTTAGTCTAGTTGGTTTACTAAGTTAGTAGATACATGATGGTGATTTATTAGATTCTTTAACCCTTGCTTCCCGTGGTAAAATATAAATAACGATACCTGGTTTACTCCGGTAAAATGCTACAATGGTATGTTCCGTGGTAAGGCTTGCGGAATCCTTCTTATTTTAGTTGCACTTAATTTATACCAACAAGCATTTTTGGCGCGTTGCGTGGGGAAGCAATTGGTGTTAAGTTTTTGATAATGATCTTGATATCTACTAATTTAGTGTACCACTAGCTTTAGTAGGATTACCCCTTGTTCTCATATGTGGAATAGACAGACAAAAGAAGCCCGTTTTGACCTTCCGGCAAGTTTCCACAAGAAAAGATGAGACATTAAAGAGCCCAGGGTCCCTCAACATTCAACATTCATCAACATTGGAACCCGCCACCTCACAGGTTTGCGTATACATATATATTTTCTAACCATGTGTAGATTGGAAAAAAGGTCATCGTCACAAGAATTCAAATCACATCGCTGACGAACATGGATGTTGCACTACTCACAAATCCCAAAATGTGAGTCATGGTAAGTATGATCAATAATGGTGAGACAGTCTTGCTCATGGATTTTAAAATTTATGAGTAGTTATCTTTTTGAATTCTTGCACCCCACCGCATGTTTACTTTTAACAATTCATGCACCGCTCCATTTAGCTTATTTATGTTTGCTCATCCATTGCATGTTTAGTTCTTGCATGCATTCACATCGCCCGCATCTAAAAAAAATAAAATAAAAATCCTCACCATGATCATGCTCGTCATCTCATTTGAGTAACTCTCTATAATGCTTTCATGCTACCTTTGTTTGCTAAAGCATGCTTTGGTTTGGAAGTACTCGAAATACTTCCATTGGCTTTTAAATTAAGCGTGGTGCTTAGGTTAAGTAGCCTTCCTTAATTAAATTAGACATGGAGTCTAGTTTGGTTATTGAGCTAAAAATATGTTTTAGTAGATACCGGTTATTTTGTTGGACTAACCCCGTAGAAGACTCTCAAATCCAAATTGGGTAAGTCAAGAGATGAACAACCTCGGAGATGAAGCAAGGCATATGATGATCTCGAACAACTTCGCACAAAAGACACAACTCATTCATTATCCAAGGAAGAATTGTAAGTAACAAATATCATTCACATTGTCTTTTGTTGCAACTTACCTTTGCCTTGAACCATGTTAACGTGCCATAAAAAGAGCTGTTATAAAACATGATAAATAAAGTCTATGCTAAAGTAACTCGAAATCCATCTCCTTGTTAGCATAGATGAACTTTCAAATAGAAGGTGGATAATAGCCCATAGTTTGAAATTGTTGCAATCCTTCGGGTATGCGTCCACTAACATTTTGCAGAAAGAATTTATGATGTGCCTCGTTCGTGGATTGGCATCTCGTGAAATTGCCACTTGGTGATAGAAGAAAGGAGAAGACAAGAGTGCCACAAGAAGGATCAACATCTTGAACTCACTAAAAGAAGTGGATCAAGGCGACAAGCTATGAGCAACCTTGAAGACATCATAGCATTGAGCCCAAAACTCGAGCAAGAATGCCAATGAGGAGCATGGTGCAACTCATCTCATTTCAGCCAATCAAAGACCTGCTCTCATTGTTCTTGAAGATGTCATCTTGAATGTCGGCGGCAAGGACAAGGATGGCATGATAAGCATGCATCCTTGTGTCAACCAATCACCAATCAAGGGTTGACCACTGACCAAGCCTTGAAGGACTATCACTATGCTTGCAAGATGATGTCCCTAAGCCATTAGAGATGAAGCCTGCATACAAATACTAAAGAAGCTCCTTCCTTGATCATCAAGACGGATGGCATAACATTAATTGCAACTCTTCGCCATGCCGCTAAAAGACAAAGACCATCAAGGAAGAAGTCGAGTCTACATCTCCAATGAACATCAATGCGTCAACCAAGACTCAATGAAAATCAAGAATGGTTGACGAAAGAAGATCATGTAACTCGTACGCTCATCCCGGATTGGACAAGACAATCAAAAGCAGAATGCAAAAGAGAGATCAATGCGTCAACCAAGACTCAATGAAAATCAAGAATTGTTGCATATTGTGTGTGCATTCATGATGATATGGAACATTGCAAGCTAAATTCAATATTCATGCTTGTTTGGTGTATTGCTAGTATAGAACTTGATTGATGAAATGAAGTACTAGCATGCTTAGGTGGTCTCTAGACATAGAGTTTCTCTTGTTCAAATACCTTGCTTTAATATGATCTCATGAGGTATCTTGAGTTTTGATGATGTCTAGATTCTCATGGTGCTAAGGAAGGTTTATTATCGACTCGATTGGTATCACGCTTCAAAGGTCAATTCTATAAACCTTAGTACCATTTTGGTTGTGGTAACTCTCACATAAAGTTTCATCTATGCATGTGCTTGGAAATCGACCCAAACATTTGATGCACACATGTAGGGGGAGCTACCACTACCAAAACCGAATTGAAATGCTTGTCCAATCCAAGATTCATGATCAAAATGTCTTGGGCAAGCACTCAATTTCATATTGAATTCAATTTCCATATCTTTGTGAGTTTGTCGAGGGGTTGTCATCAATTACCAAAAAAGGGGAGATTGAAAGCTCCGGGTTTGGTTTTGGTAATTAATGACACTCAACGCTGCTAATGCTTTGCTCTAAGTGTGGTTAGACACATAGCAACGTGACGGGATGATGGAGCGTGGCGATCACGGTGATGAACTTGATGGAAGTGAGTGCGATCGGCTTTTGGCGACGGAGGCCCATGGAGATCAAGGCGAAGGTATACTTGATAGGGCTTCTTCCTGGGCTTAGTGGTCGAGACACTTAGCGAGTGTGACCACTTTTAGGATCGATAACCACTTATCAAGAGGGGTTTCCGGTTCATTCGCGGTCCTAAGTGCCTCTAGTTGTGACTTTGCATGATGCATGAAGGAGAGGGCTAACTAGAGTGCTAACCTTGCGCGATATTTCATGGATGAGATACTAACTCCAAGGCATGAGATCGACATGTACGCATGGTGGAGTTAGTGCACAAGGCAAGGAAAGATATGGATCAATTTGGAGCAAGTTTGGTGCATGAAATGATGATCACAAAGCGCTCGGATCGGGAAGTCAGCGCCGGACTCGGTCCGTACGCGGCCCGGCGGCCTTGGGCCTGGGGCTCGCGTGGCTCCTCGGCTTGGCTCTCGTGAGCGGCGGACGCGCACCAGAAACTTTCTCGGGTCTCGGCGCGTCGGCGAGACTCCGGCCGGGAACGCACGGCTGCCGGTGGAAGTGGGCTACGCGAAGGCCGACGCGTCGACGCGGCCGCCGGACTCGCGAGGCACGTTGAGCGCCGCGCCGGTGGATTCAAACGAAAGCAACGGCCGGCTGACGTGGCGCGGGCCAGCGGGGCGGATTCGCTCCGCGGCTGAGCGCCGGACGCGTTCGACGCTGACGAAGTCGCCAACGGCTCTATTTTGTGCTTGGCCTATAAATAGAGGAGGTCGGGTTGGAGAGCTCTCTTGGCCATTTCTTTCATTCTGAGAATTTGTGAGCAAGAGACTCCTCCCACTCATCTCTTTGATTCTTGAGCATCTCTTGTGAGATTTGAGTGAAGACAAGTGCATTGCATTGAGAGTTGCATCTAGAGGCACTTGTTCATCGAGTGAGCTGCGGATTCTTGTTACTCTTCGGTGATTCCCGTCACCGTAGACGGTTTGGAGCAGCGGGTGGTGGTTGAGCTCGACTTGGTGATTGTTCGAGGCCACAGGGTTCTTGTGAGGGTTCTTGATCCTTCCCCGCGGGAGTTCGCGAAAGGATACTCTAGTGGATTGCTCGTGGCTTGTGGATCCTTGTCTTGTGTGGAGATTGCGGCTCCCCATTGGGGTCTTTGGCACCGAGCCATTTGAGTGGGCAACTCACCAAGCAAGTGCATCGCCACAACGAGGACTAGCTTGCCGGGAAGCAAGTGAACCTCGGTAAAAAATCATTGTGTTGATTTGTGATTGCTGAGGCTTCGACCTCTATTGTGATTGTGCTTGAGCATCTCTAGGTGATTGGTTTCTACGCCGGTGATTGGCATATTCCTACTCTTCGCGGAAGCGGTATAACCTTCATCCTCTTACTTCCCGCAAAGTAGAATTGCTTGTTGTGGTC
>JAENPR010001412.1:0-157665 GCA_018135685.1 Themeda triandra
CCTTGGCAATTAATGTACCACCTCCAACCGGCCTGCCCCACCTGGCAGTTGGGGTGGCGCGAGCGCGCCCCTGGCGCGGCCGCGCCAGGTGCCGCCGCCCCCTGACCGCCTTCGGGTGGTCGGTTCCTCCTTGGGCCTGGGCCATGGTGGTTTGGTGTTTCGGCCCATTCTGGTCCCGAGGTGGCTCTTCCCTTCTTAGGTTGGGTTGGCGCTTTCCAGAAAGCGCCTTTTTGACGTTTAATCCCTGCACTTTTATATGATTCCTGCGATGACAGTATATTTCCTAGTGCACGTGGATTTGGGTTAGTTGCACATGTATATGCCTATAGGAATAAATAATTCACCCTTTTTCATGTCTAATTGGCGGTATAAAATCGTCGATAAGGACCGCCAACAGGCGCGTGGGAGGGCCGCGTGTCGACGCCGGCGCCATCCCACCGCCCTTGGTGAGGGGGATACCCCCTCGGCCTCGAGTCCCCCGACGCCGTCGTCGTCATTCTCGTCCTCCTCCCACCTCGCTCGCTCCGTCCCCTCCTCCTCTCTCGTCCGCTTCGCCACACCACACCGCCACCATCGCCGCCGCTCCGCCACACCACAGCGCCACCACCGCCGTCGCCTTTAGCCACGGGAGCGCCGCCGTAGCGCCGCCGCCGAGCCACCTTGGCTCGCGCGCGCGAGCGAGGGACGCCGCCTCGGCTGGTCCGCCGTGAGGAGAAGGTGAGCGCCCGCGGGCACTCTTCCTCTTCCTCCTCTCCGGCAAGGCCGCCGCCGTGATTGAGCTCACCCGAGGCCCGATTGGCCGGCCTCGCGTGCTCGCCACGGTCGCGGAACCCCAGGGGACGAGGCCGTGCCGCCCGATTGGACGACCACGGCAAGGATGGCCGGGCCGCCGTCGAGCTGCCGCCGCCGCGCGCCATGGCCGCGGGCGGGGTGTGCTCCGATGGGCTTGCGAGCTCGCCGAGGATGCCATCGGCGTCGCCTCGAGCCGGGGAACCCACCGGCGTAGGCGATGGTCGGAGACCTCGCGCCGGCCGAGCTCGCCGCCGCCGGCGGAGGCTCCTGCCTCGGCTCCAGCGACGGTGGGACCCGCCGGGCCCGGGGAGGCTTTGAGGCTGGAGGCCAGGTGGCTAACTGGATCGATGGATTCCGGGGTACACGGCTCGGGTGTACCTAGCATTTAGGCGCAAGACAGTGGGGGCAGAATCCTATGTGCGCGTAGCATTTTGATGTGGAAATTCTGGAAATGAATTTCCAGAATTTCTGAGGTGTCTTGTGAATTTTGTATCTGGAGTTGTACAAGCCCAAATCAAATGATTCAAGTTTCTAAATTTATGTTTTAATGAGATGCATGCGGTGGAATATTTTGGGAAATTTTGGGGAAACTTTGCTGTGCAAAGTATTTTAATTTTGGATCAAAAAGGGGTTTTGGTTTATCTTTGAAAACTCATAACTAATTCTTGGTTGGTCCAAAAATGGTGATTCTGGTTCCTAAAATCATCATATTTAGAGTACCTTGTGATGATGTATTAACATGTTCATGTTAAGTCATAGGAATTAGAGTTGCTTTAGAATGTGCTAGTGTTATGTGCTAGCAAATAAATTTGTAGGGCTAAATTTATGAAAGGATAGACTTTGGTAATTTTTGTGTGATGGTTCTTCACTCATGTGAAGCCATTGGTGAAGTCTAATCTGGTGTTTGACATGTTTCATGGTGCAAACTATTTTTGGTTCATTATTTGGCCATAAATGGTTGCCAACTTGTGATTTTTGTGTAGCCGTGGTCATAGGTCCTAATGGTATGAAATTTGGACAGTAGGCTATGATCAACCTGATGATGCTACTGTAATGTTTCCAGGATTTGTGGGAATGTAGAAATAAGGGTTGCTGTTATGCCCTATTTCATGATTAGTAGTAATTATGCTTGTTTATGTGTCATGATCATGATGTTCATTCCAAATAAAGTTTACGGATGTCATGCTTGATCAATAATCATGTTAGGGTCAGGTCTTGACCAATGTCATGTTTCACTTTGGTCATGTTGGGTTGAGGGTTAGCGATCATGGGCGAAGTCCATTCGCGCCATGGCGTAACATGTTACGCCTTGGGTCGTCCATGTCGTCTTGTGATAATCGTGTCGCTTTGTTATGATCAACTTATGTCATGCACTTGCATCGATCATCGACATGTAGTAAGTAATTTGATATGAGTTACTCAATCACGCATTGCATCATGACGGGATCGCTGAACGACGCCCAGCAGCTGGTACTCGCGGAGCAGGAAGGGGAACCCCAGCAGGAGTCGGAGGAGCAAGTAGCAGTCGGGGAGGAGTCGGATGCTGAACTTCCGGAGTGCCCGAACCACTACCCCAGCTCTTTTGATAAAGGCAAGCCCCGGAGCATTTCTCCTACGGTTTGCCAAACTAACTTGCGTCTTTTACAGTTTATGCTTATGCTGGATTACGTGATAGGCGTTGATCGATACCCTTGGTGCATTACCTACCTTGACCACTCTATACACCTATCCTGATTAAGTACAGGATGTTATTGCCTAGCCTGGAATAACTAAACGGTAGAAGTCGGGTGGTTGGTGAATCATCCGCGAGGTTAGGAAACCTTCACATGATATGGTTGGATCAAATGGGAAATCTGGCACATACCCAAACGGAAAATAAGCAGAACACTGTATTGTTCTAGCCCTCGATCATTTTGAGCAGCTTCTCACATTTAGGTGGTGATATGGCACCCCGAAGCTTAGTAGTTCTATTTGGGTCGGGTTTTCAGCAGAGTTGAGTGTGTTGCCCACAGGCGCGGTTCGTAATTCCAAAGGGCCGGTCATTCCGGAGAGACTTGGTAGCCGGGCATGCCCTGGTGCAACCGTATTTGTTGAATCCCGGTTCCGAATAGGTGAACGGTGACCAACCACTCACATTAACGGGTGAGTGGGGTTTGTGTGAGAAATTTACCCTCAGCTGAGTAGGAATCGATTATAACCGCCATCGTCCCTGGATGGTGGATAACTTGATGTGAGTACATGCAATACAGGGCGAAAACGGGAAATTGGTTGCGGGGTTATGATGCCTGGATGGATTATGGATAATGTTTATGACCAACCATGTGAACGGATGATTGCTTTTACACTTCTACTTGATAATGTTATAGATCAGGAGCAAAACTAGTATGTGCAGGGATGACTTAAGTGGTTAAGCTTAGTGTAGTTCACCTAATGAAGATAATATAAGCTCAAGTCGTTTATGCAAGAAAGGGTCAGCCAAACCACCATATGGCCTTGCATATGCTTATAAGAGTCCTTATTTTCTGGTTTTGGACGGGTAAGTCTAGCTGAGCACGTACTCAGGGTTTTATTCCCATGTTGTTGCAGATGGGGAGATGTTTTATGGATAGTGCGAGACCTGCTACTATCCAGCTTTGGGTGCTGACTAGACTGTGGACACAGTCGTTTATCTTTCTCTCCTTATGCTGCTTTTGGTTGGACCCGGTCATGGACAAGGCACTGTATAATCTCTAGTGGTTTGTAAGACTTAAGTTATGTAGCTTCCGCAACTTGTTTCACCATGGTTTGTAATAATGCTACTTAAAATAATGCTACTTAAACTCCGATGTAATATCTATCTGTGAACCTGTGTGATGTATGATGAATGTTGAACTTATTACGATTCATGGCTTAACGGAAAAGTTTAAAATCCTTCGGGCTTTTGGATGACTGCCGGGTTTACATGGGCTTAAGTGTGTCCTTCGACGCCTTGGCGTTGATATTCATACTTATGCTTATGTAAATTGGTCGGGTCTATGACAGTCGTCTACTGTTGTTACAGACGAGGTGCCATTGGACGAACACTAGTCTATCAACCCGTGCTCTCGCACGGGGTAGAATTTTCAGGAAATAAACAATTGGTTACTGTTTAATACCTACGACTAATAAATAATTAACCATATTGCATTATATGTTTTTTTCTATTTGTTCATTTTGCAATATAATAGAAACAATAGATATTCTATGGTATATACATAGTTCTTTTAAATTTATGAATTACTATCTCTCAAGGCATTAATCTATTTTTTCCTTTGCATGGAACCTCTATATATTTTTAATGTGAAATTAGTTTGGAAACCTCTATTAATTAAGGTCATGTATCATATGAAGTCATGAGTCTAAATCTTGTTTTTTTACTTTTAATTAAAGATTTTACATCTTCTTTAATATTTTACAATTTTACATATTACAATGACATAATCAAGTTAATAAGTTCGAAACTCATGTGCTTATTATATATTACGTTAACTCACTTCTTTTCACTTTTAAATAAGGATTTTACATCTTATTTAATATTGTACAATATTACATATTACAATGACATAATTCATCATGAGATAAGCGTACCATGACAGTTAAGATCGGCGGCAGGGCTTGAAGTGAGATCTTAGTTGGGTGTCACAATGTTCCTCAAAACAATTTTAATTTCACAATCCTATAATGACTGACTTTTTACTCTAAAGGATTCTTAAAGGGTCAAACAAAATGAACGATTTTTTCAATAAACTATATATGCAGTTATCTTTGTAACACCAATATAGTTGTGTCAAAGGATTTAATTTAAAATATATAAATGTATGTAAAGTCAACCTACATAAATTATATTTCATGGTTACTAATGTGTTTAATTTTTTTTATTTTTTGTATGTACAATGAAGGAAATATTATTTTGCTCATACGTGCTCACAAGATGGTATGTTTACTTTAGTGAGATCTTACTATATTAATATTGATATATAGAAGAGGTCATTGTTGAAACGCCAAACATATATATATATGCTCTATAGTAATCCAAAAAGTTATCTTGTAAAATTGAGGGGGTATTTGTAAATTTAGGTCTACTTCAGATCATGTTTCTTAATAGCTTAGCTTGGTAATATAAATATACACTCATGGGCTACTTTGTACTGTTTTACACAATAGAAGAGTTGGATAACTTTTTAGAAAATAGAATGATTCAACAATTATTATTATCATTGCTCATTAGGTTATATTGAATTGATGATTAGATGTTTCTTTTATTTTGTGAGAATTTCTAGGATCTATCTGTTTGTTTTCCTATCATGTCTATGAGGGTTAACATGCCAGCTATATTGGAGACTTATAGTTAAAATTTCAAGTATTTATCATTTGCATAGCGTGATACGTCGTGAACTTCGAGTTAGAATTTTAGGTATAGTTTTTTCCTAGAGTTAAATGTATTTAGTCAAAACCTAATATTAAGATATATAATCTCCTCACTCGCTTTATGCGACTTCAAAAGTCTATACTTTAGCTTTAATCAAGTTTTCGTAACTTTTTTCACATGTTTGGGTAGAAGTTATAGTTTTCTTTGTCTTTTATTTAATTACGGCCTTTTTATTAAATAGAGTCTAGGACCTAGTAGTATTGTTCTCCACATGTTAAGTGAATTGTTACATAACATGATTGTTTGCGTGCACACAAATTTTACTATGTCCTTAGTGAAAACTATGTGTAAAAACATATAGGACATACAATAATTAGGAATGGAAGGAGTACATAGCTGGAGGTTTATCAAAGAGACTTTTGGAGTACATACCTAGATTATGGTTATTTAATGTCACAGATATAGAAGTCTGTATTTTAAAATTATATATTTACTGTACATCAAGGATATTTATATTTTAATAATATGTATTAGATTTTACATAAAGATTTAAGATATGTTTTTATATTTTTAGTAATGATTGACGTAGATAACAATACAAAAGTAATATTTTATATTATCTTTCACAATGACATTTATATATGGACATGCTGAATGCAGACACCTCCTCTGGAGGTGTTTGTATTATCTTTCATAACAGCAGATGTGGATATTAGCATACAAAGTTTGTCGATTATTTTAACTTCTCTGTTACGTAATGATCGAGCTGGGTAAATTATATGCAATTTTAGGGTCTATTTATTTTTTAATAATGACAAAAGTCGATAATTTTGATACATTAAATAACCACTAATGTGCATAATGACATTTGCATGCGTAATGAAATTTGCATAATTAAAGCAACTCCAAGAGAGTTGGTAAAAAAGGATTGCTAAACATATGGTTTAGCCAACCTCTAAAATAGAAAACTTTGTAAAAAATTAGAAAACTCCAACAGCCTTTGTTTTATGACAATTCTAGATGACTAGCGGCACATGCAAGCTATATTTATCAAGCGAGATTTTAGGAATAGCTAGTTTGCTACTCCCTCCATTATCTTTTGTAGGGCGTGAAGAGGAGTTTTGCAGATACCAAGGAGCTAGGTGAGGCCGGCGGCAGCGTAATAACGTGCCGATATTAGTGCTGGCTTTGGCCACGTTGTTGTTGCTGGTTAGTTGGTTCGATTCACATGCCTGCATGCAGTAATCAAGACGCACGATTAAAGCCGAGTATTAATTGCTCCAAACATTTGATTGGACGCCCTTTAGCCTTCACAAGAACCATAACTATACAAAACCTACTCACGCCCTAAAAAAAATCAAAACCAAGTTTTCTCCATGCGCCTTACAAAACATAATGGAGGGAGTATTTTACAAAACAATATAGCATAGCTGTTGGACTGCTCTTTTTTCCTCTAAAAATCTAAATATGCCATACAAGACAAGAATAGCATGTCTCTTGGAGAAGCTCTTTCATTTGCATAGCTAGAGGTTAAATTTTTGTCAAATAGACTTTTCAGGACTCGAACTCTGACCTGGATGCATGGTGTAGGATCATGCATCGGTGAGCCCAAAATTATCATTAATCTTTTAGTCCTAGTATGTTCGAAATGGAACCCTTCTTCCTTGCTGGCTGCTTGTCGTCACGTAAAATCGGTGCTCTCTCCCTTGTCTGCTGAAGACCAGACGTGGCAATCAATAGCTCTCTTGCACTGCATATGTCTAAATATTTTTTAGAAACAATCGGTAGGAATTTTGCAAGGCATGCATAAATCCTTCATTTCAAAGGGTGCGTACCTGTGGTTCAGTGGTGACACAGCCATCTGTCTATATATATACCAATAACATAGATAGAAACCTCAACGTCCACCAAGTTGGAAGCTACATCTACATTCATGTTTTGAAAAAGTTCCAATGATGCCGAGTTCAGCTTGTCCACAGGAGACATTGATTATCTGCCATGCCATCGCTTAGTGATCTTGACTGCTCCTAGTGGTTGATGAAAGTTGTATGCCAAGCAAAAATTGCAGATCGATTAGTAGAAAATAAAAAAAAAATGATCACAGGGCCTGCCAAGTGCCATGAACCGGCAAGACGTCAGAAAGACATGACTGGAAGAGAAGATCTGAAATATGTAGCACGATAGAAAGTTCAATTTAGTTTCCCTGATCAATTGACGAAGTTCGGTGGCTGTGGACACATGCTGCGGCGGCAAGGCTCCAATGACTGCAAATTTTAAGTAGTACATGGAAATTGATTCCTCTAGGCCTCCCGGGATGCCACCATGTGTACGCACATGTATAAGATCTTTCTCGGGCATCATGGAAAATCTCACAGAATAAGAGGTCACAGCGTGTTGTTGATATGCAGGAATTCCAATGGCTGTTTCTTGCACATGCATGAGAGGCACATGAAGATTAATTCTTGGTGGCCATTCGATCTGGCTTCGCTCACAACATCTGCAAGGCAAATACCAGTGGGAGCCACGTACAAACAGTCTTACCTGGTATCCTGGTTGGGGCTCGGACGGCGAGGAAGGCCCCGCTTGGTGACGAAGGAAGGCAGCGGCAGCGCCAGCACCGGCCTAGGGTAGGCCGCGTTGGGTTGGCGACAGCGTGTTCCCGTATTGCCGCTGGTAGGAATTTCAACGCCGATCGCCGGGGAGAGATGTGGGAAGAAGCCGTGACCATACGCTAGATCAATTAGATTAGATGGATTGGCCCACAACACCCGGATTCCTTGGTGATGATAATCTAGATTTTCTCTACGGTAATGCTGTTTATATTACGTTCTAATTATAGAACGGTTGCTCCGGCCCGGCCCATCTCCGTGTGGATGTTGATGCCACGCCGCCGCTCGCTCCTGTCCACAAGTTTCTTATCCGCTCCACCCACCACAGAGTCACCCATTCAGTTTTCCTCCTCCACTCGACTGCCTTCCCTGCCGCCGCTGCTCCTTTGCGCGTCTCGGCGCCGCCGCTGCTCCTACTCATGCCTCTGCTGCTCCGACGCTGCGCTCTCCCGGCATGGCGGCCTCCACACTGCGGTGCGACGCCCTCCCCACTGCGGCTTGGCGCCCTCCGGCGACCGAGCCTCCTACCCGGCGGCCATGGCGCTCCTCGCCCCATGCTCGGGAGCCCCTAAACCGGCACGGCGTTCTCCCCAACCGCGGTGCGACGCTCTCCTCGACCTTGGTGCGGCCCCTACCTCCACCTCAGTGGCTTCGTCCATCCATCGCACGTCGCGCTACACCATCCCGGCGCCCGGGGCTGCTACTAGTGGTGCTCGTCGTGCGTGCCGTCTGCTCCCTCCCCTTGCCGACACTGATGGTGCTCGTGGCTCTCCGGCGTGGCGCGGACACGGAGCAGCACGTCCGCGCGGGCTGGGTGCTGGGGCGGCGCTCCCTGTCCCTCTCTCCTCCCGCGCTCTCTGTTGCTTTTCTCCTCCATCTCCGGTGAGTAGGGTGGCGGCGGACACGGGCGAGCGGATCCGGCCATGGCTGGCCGAGGTAGGCCTCTTTTTTCACCCTCACAACACACCCCTCTCTCCCTCCTTCTCCGACTCCACTGGAAGCATACGGTTCTGGCAAGCATGCTCTTCCCCTCCTTTTCCACGTTCTCTCTCTTCTTAGGTGTTTCAACTGCTTGCTCGTTGGTATTTCAACAGGGGTTGACTAGTTGTTTCGATTTGATTGTTATTTTTGTTTCTATTTCATTGTTTGGGTTTATCTGAAACAACAAGTTTCTTTTGTTTCGATTTCATTTCCTTTTTGTTTCAGGTTCTTTGCTCCTTTTGTTTCAGATTTGTATATCTTTTTGTCTCTTTTTTCTGTTTCAGTTTTGTTTCAAATCTTTTTCTTCTTCCTGTTGTTTCTTTTTCTCTCAGTTTTTGTTTCAACATATTTTTCTCTTTGTTTCAGTTTATTTTCAATCAATGCTTCACTTTTTTCCCATCTATTTGTTTCAATTTTATCTAATCTTTTGTTTCTTCTTTAGTGCCTACTTGTTTCGGAGGGACGAGCTTATAATGTTTCGGAAGGCTACGGCGGCCATGGAGGGGGAGCAGGGGGCAGGGGCGTGTGTGTTCTAGGGTGTGTGTGCCGGGGGTGCCGCAGCGGGGGCGTCCTGTGTGCGTGTGCATGTCAGGGTCTGTGTGACTGCGTGGGGCGTGTGTGCCCACCCTGCGGGGGAGGTAGAACGGGCCGGGCCCAACTCGCTGACGACCGTTCTATGAATATAACGTTCGATCGGCAGTAGTACCCTTTTCTCTACCGAACCGGATTTTTTTTTCCTTCGGAACAATTTTATTATTATTTTTTCTATTTTTCTAAATAATGGCATTAGTGGGTAATTTCCTAAAGATAGAAATAGATCCAATGGTTATGTGTCGCTAGAGTCTTTTTATTGGATGGCTAGATGTTTCTAATTAACGTGAAAATTTGTAGTATTTATCTTTTTTTCTAAAGACTCTAGTGAGTCTCAATGTGGAGGCTCCATTGAAGCCTCTAATTAGTAATAGTAAGATTGAGAATCGAGTTGGACGAGGAGTGAGACCTCCCTTATTTTTTGGAAAAAGTCTACATAACACCTAACTTATTGCACCTCAACTACTTCACCCCCAACCTATGAAACAGGGTATTTAATCCCCTAACCTTTGCAAAACAGTTCGAATTACCCCCTATAGTGGTTTTGCAATGTGGTTTTGCAATGTTTGCGCTGAGGTGGATAGTGATGCTGACGTGGATGAATGATAAGGGGGCTGCTTGTACTGGGCTCCGCTTTGTAGTGGCCTGGACCTGGCGATCGAGAGAGGGGCGAGAGATCCAGAGGATATGCATGGAGTACGAGGCCCTCGACGCTGGTTCGCTTGACGCCCCCCGCGGCGCTCGAATCATGGAGGAGCGTCGGGGCACATCTGGCGGACAAGCACGCTATCAGAGCTCGGGGGCAGAGTGGAGAAGGGAGCGGAAAAGGCGTTGGTGCAGAGCTTTGGGCCGGCGCGTTCACTCTCGCAGCGGCGTTCGTGCTCGTGCACGCACTAGGGGAGGGGCGTTCGCAGCCACGCTTAGGGATGTAAGGGGTACGGGCCAAGTTACCAACCTGCTAGGCCTCCGGCGTCGCCGCCGCGTACTCACGCAGACCCGCTTGTTTACTGCGTGCAAGATTCTAACAGCTCAATGTGGCTCGTCCTTATATCCCAGTGGCGCCGCAACGACCTGAATGTGCCGAGGCCCCGAGTAGGCGAGCACAAACATACGGCGAACGCGGCGACAGCATAGCGTACTCCAAGTTCTGGCACATCAAGGTGTTAGGTGCCAGCAGGATAAGCGGAGCGCCGGCACGGGCGCGATCTAGAGAAGTGCTCCTTGCTGCCTCGGCGTCGTAGCCGTGCTGGGCGCCGTCAAAGGCGCGCGCCGAGCCCCTCAGTGCCGCTCTTGCGTCTGCCCTGTCTTGTGTAAACGTGATTGTTGCTTTCGATATTGTCGTGCTAGGATAAAGGAGTCCCTCTGCGACAAGAGTGGTCGATGCACACTCGTCGCGCCATTTGCAACCTTAGCCACACTCGCGTCCGTTCGCCGCCGAGCAGAGAAGACAGAGACGAGGATACGCCTCGAGCCCTCTCTGTTAGACAGCATGGGCGGACCCAAGGCCCCGCAAGTCTGGACGCCTGCCTCGGCTCCGGTCGCATTGCAAAGCATGCGTGGAAGCCTCAGCGGCGCCAAAGAACCATGCATGCAAGTAAACGTGGCTCTCATTTATATACATGGCTCGTGGTTTTTTTCCAAAGGTACATGGCTCATGGTTGTAACCTTGTTCTGCATTACGATGAAGGAGAAAACTTACTTTGCCCATGCTCGATTTAATTCTGGGCCCCGCCACTGTTAGACTGGTTGATTAGGCTTTTTGGTTATCAATCTTGTAATCGTGTCATTGGGCCATTGCTACATGCCCATACATATGCATGCACGCATAGATCGGCCCATACATATGCATGCACCCATACAGAGGCAGGCTTCCAGTGCCGACTATCTTCATTAATGTTCCATATACAAAGGCGGTATTGTTAAGTCTTCAAAGATGTGAAATAGATGTCACAATACAGCAACGAGCGTTCTTAGGGTTAGCCACGGAGAGCTCCACCGAGGCGCCGCCACTGACGTTTTGTGCTCCCGCCAGCGAGGTCGCCGGTTCCTTCCGCCTCCAGCAGCCCTTGGGGCCTCGATTGTGTGGGGAACCGCGTGACCTTGACCGGCAGTGTAGATTGGGTCCCTTTTCTAGGGTTAGGGTTTTCGGCAGTGTGAGCTTGGTGGATGTGGCATCGCAGCTATGGTGGAATAAGGTTCTCCAGGTCTTCCTCCACCTCGTCGTCGCCTACTACGGTGATGATGGGCGGCATGTGAAGCGGTGTAGGAGTCTGTGGCGGCTGCTATTTCGTTGTCGTGGCGGAGCGGCGGTGCTCGTGCCGCGTTTAAGTTCAAGGCTACGGTGGCGGCTGAGGGCATGGCGGCAAGATGTAATGAGGTGGATCAAACTCGATCTGCCGGTGGCACGGATCGGGATTGAGCGAGCATGGCTTCACTGCAACGGCGCATGCCATCGTCGGTGCCGCTCTCGTCGTTCCAACCTGGATTTAGTTAGTGACAGATGGGTGCTCAAATACTTTTTCGCTTCCACGAGATTGAGCGTCTGCTGCAGTCCGCCTCAACGCCGGTGGTTTCCTCCGGTTTCTGGTGATTTAGGTTTGGCGGCGTCAACTGGTGTCGGCGATCTTCGTCGGCAACGTATGCGGCCGATTTTCTTTCTCGTAGAATATAGGTTGGACAGTTGTCCTACATATCTTTATTCAGTGTACTTTTATTGGGACGTGTTTATTTCTATTAATTAATATATGTATACATTATCAAAAAAAAAAATAGCCATCTCTGTTAATACTACAACAGAGGTGTTTCAAACTTCCTAAACGCCGCTTCCTCCTTTAAAATTGCATTAAGCATAAATGGATGGGTCTTAGTAAGATGACCACCTAAATTATGGATTAACAGAGGTGGCCACCTTAGGATGGACGTAATTCAATCACAGACTATTCCAATCTAGTAAAATAATAAGTGCATTCAACTATATGGGCAGTTTGTCACTTCATTTTGCATTTATGGCTCGATTGAGGCCTTGAGGGCTGGTAGAAGCACACACATATATATGCATCGAGATGGATGGTGGGCTGCTTCATACATATATGCTTCTTACTGAGAAAGTGAGGTACGATTGGGTATGAGAGGGAACAGGAAGATTCAGCTCTGGTGCTATACACGTTCCAGATGGACGATACAGGAGGCAATCACGGGGCACATTGGCTTGGTGTTTGCAGTGTGCACTGTGGAATGCATAAGATTGCTTCGATGCGGTGCCTCAGTGTCCGCACTATGCAATCGTTTTGTCAACAAAAGTGAGGTGAAGCTAATAGAAAAGTTAGTAGAGCCCTGCATTACACAACAGCCTAAATGATGAAATCAATACTTCGTGTACACGAGTCAGGATAACTACTGAATTCATAAGTCCTTTCGTTCCAAGTACCATAATGTAAACTACTGCAAATCTTGAATTGGAGTTTTGTTTACTTCCACCGACGATTTCACATTTGCAGTAGCACCATGGGAAATGAAACCCAGTAGTTGTTCTTCCGTTCTTTTAGTTCCTTAATAAGATACAGCAGATGTAAAAAAATAGTTTTTTTAGAGTACAAGGGCAACCAGCCCCAGCCTTTTGATTGATATCAAAAGACCCATAAAAAAATAGTTCTTTTTCCTTTCTTAGTTAGCATGCTTAATTTTTCCCAGGATTGCTCAGGTACTTCGTTTACCTATAAGGAGGTAATATCTCATAATTGAACCAGACCGTTGATTTTTCACAATTTAATAAATTAACAAATTTAATAAGAAAAACAAAAATAAAACACGCCCATCCACGGGAGGGAAATCCCGCATGTGGTCCCATTTTTTGCACGATTTTTTGTCGGCGTGATTTTTGCACTTGAATTTTGAATCGTCTCTATCTGTCCATATCAATTAAAAATATACAAAAACAAAAAATATCCCACCCGATCCCCTATATAGCCATAGAGCGGATCCTTCAATTTGGGATCATCTCTATCTTTCCATATCAATTAAAAATATAAAAAATAAAAAATATCCCACCCGATCCCCTCTGGAGATGATACATTTAGGTTTTTTCTTAGGGAATGATACATTTTTGAAGTGACATGACACGCTAACAGACACGGTAACAAACGTAACACACTTGCAATCTACGGCAATATACTGGCAATACACGTAAGTTACCTACAAAATTAGTACAAAAATGTAAAATAAAAAGATTTTCCATATCATTTATGGTAATATACCAAGTATAAAAAAATTCCATATCATTTACACAACCGATGCATCAACCAAATCTTAAAAAGATTTTGATATTTCAAACCTTCCTTATTTATCCTATTTTTATAAAATAAAAATTCAATAAATACTATAACCTCCTAGGAGGTAATAGATGATTGTGACCATTGGATCAGAATAAACGGACGGTTCACAGTCATTTCGGAGTACCGCAGCAAAAGCCTTCTTTTATATTAGCTGAATCGATCAGTTTCATTTATTGTTCAGCACATAAGAAAAAAGGAGTTTACAGTTTTCTATAATATGTTCCTGTGGGTCAGGACATATTATGAGATTTAACTTTCCTTTTTAACATAATATTGTCTTATGATCCATCTGGTGGGATCAGTTGTAGGTTACTGCCACACAGTACTATATCTTCTCTAGTCAGGTGCGCAGGTGTTGTACAATTAGTGTTCATGCGCTAACCTTCAATTCCATGATGTTATAGTGGATATCTCTTGACGAAACCTAGCACCATTTTTGCCACACCATATAGCTAGCCTCTACGAAGGGTTCAATGATAAACTTAATTAGCTCATACTTATCAGCCACCACATTTTTTCTCAATGGCAAAGTATCTGATAAGCCCAATGATCGTCTTGATGACCATTGTAGTGCCTGAAGCTCATGAGTGTTGCAGCGCGCATGCTAGTGTGTGACTCACCTTCTATTTTTCTTATCCCAACAATGGTGCACATAATACATATTCAAGATCCTGCTGCACTTATGATGGGACACATAATTTGTTTGGTTTATTAATGTTGGAGCATACACAATTAAATACAGACATGTGACAAAAATACAGAAATCCTGCATTGATATATGATCACCCTCAGTGACTCCAGGCCATGCCGAGATTTTTGGTTTGTAAGCCACATCCCTTAGATTGGCTTCAATTTTTTCTTAGTTTAGAAATAAGTATAACTCCAACTTCAAACTATAGGGCTAGTGTGTCACTTAACTCTTCATTTATGTCTTGCACTACTCGGTCTATAAAACAAAACTTCCTATCTAGATGCATGTTAAAGCTTGTAGAAACAGAGTCATGCATGTTACTGGATGAGTGTGATGCCACTGGGAATGGGAGGCACCGGGAAGACCCCGCTTTTGGATGTGGGGCCTGAGGCTTGCAACAAATGGTAACAATGTGGTGGCTTGGTGTTCGCACTGTCGCCCTTTGAACAACAGTCGTGTTCCCAGAGGGTACTGTGGTGTAGCTTGTAATGTGACACGGGCAGCAGCTAGGGGACGACGAGAAGCAGTGTGCAATAGGTACAAAATTTGACAAGAAGCAATGGAGACTAGCCATTCTGATTAGTAATATGTACAAAATTTGTCAAGAAATTTCTGGTGGAATCAGTGCACTGTGCACCTAACTAAATTTCATCATTACTAACTTGCACTCTATATATTAGCAATTCTGTTGCCACTATGGTATACCCTGAACACAAGCGAACAGAGGACGCACAAGGAGGAAGATGTGAGGTGATTATTGATTAGAGTTGATGAGAAGTTTCATGTCATGTACTACTCGCATCTGGTGGGACGAGGAGGCAGATGGAAATCTGCTCTGAAAATAAAACATCCTATATGGGCAAATCGATCTGTTAATCTGGATTTGGCTGAGGCATAATGTTGGTTTCGTGTGCTCCAGCAACATGGCAAGCAGTAGATGTGATATGGTGCCACAGAAAATTATATCGTGTTGTGACGTTCCATCCACCGTTTGTGCATAGTAGGTGTTCGTTGTCACCGAGTATAGTAAAATCCTGTCTCCTAGATTATTGCGGCAGTTTGTTGTTAGATAATTAGGCAGATTCCAGATTAAACTCAGAATATATAGCATGACAAGGTGATCAACTAGATTGAGCATGACATAATTACTAACATGGCAGATTAATAGATCATATATACTAGCAGAGCAGATCATGATATCGCATAACATCAACAGGACAACTAGTGTAAACACGACTCGTACACTAGATAGACTGATCATTGTGAACGATAAGATTAGATCACCAAGATTATACCTGCTAACTGTAGAATCACTTGGTGATGAAGATGCAGACGGAGACTGCCCAAGGTTGAGATCGTCGAAGGCGAGCTCGAGGTCGTAGTCGTCGAAGGCGTTGTCGAGATCGCTGTCTTCAATGAGCTGTGGTGGAAGACTTCGCTGGAGTTGACGACGAATACGCCTGGATGTAGCGCCGCCTGACTTCGATGGACGTCGACCCGTCATGAAGATTTGGGAGCAGTTGCGCGAGAAGCGCTTCCCAAAAACCTTATTCGCCTTCTCCCGGTGTAGGATCGCAAAGACGAGGGTTCCGGAGACCTACTCGCCCGGTTGCTAGTGCACGCAAGCAATCGGGCTGGAGTAGCTACGGTGGCGCAACAGCGAGAAGAGGCGAAAACTCTAGTTCAATTGGATGTGTTTTGGCGTGGCCGGTAGGCTGCTTATATATCCCGAACAACCGACCTTGTGTCGCGATCACAACTCGTAACAGTTTAGAATTCTTGCAACTTGACCGCCAAGAAAGCCAAAAACTAAAACTGCAAGAAAACCAATGAAGCCGGATTTCGGTGGACCACGCCCAAGCCCATATAAATTCCAACATTTGTTTTTGTCCATCCAATCTGGGTGTGAAGCCTCCCATGCTTGGTAGTGGGAACACTGAAATGTCCTCAGTTGTGGTGACTGTCTTGGTCTGGTACAACAGTTTAGTGCTCTTTTTTTCTTCTAGCAGTTGTTATGCAGTTTAACTCGATAGAGCATATACTTAGCCCTACTTGTTCCATTAATACCACACAATGTACATACTACGTACATAAACAAAATAGGACGTTCGTTGTATAAAAAAACCACAATTGACATTCTGTAGAGTTCATTATAGCTTGTTTACTATATATAGCTTAGGGTTATAAGATGACAACTAACCCATTATGAAAGGACTCAAAGGAGGTAAATACAGCATGGATGAATGAATATATGTGGTGAAGTGACACTGTCAGACACATGTGCAGGGGTCGGGGTGGGTAGGGGTGGGGCGGCATTGCTGTAATAGATCCATTCTTCTAATGTACTTGTCTATTATAATGAACTTACCTATTCTAAAAGGCTAGGCCATATAGTATAAAAATCTAACCCCCTATTGGAGGCCTTCTGGTTGATGAAGTATTTGTCACAATGGACCTACAAAAATTCATTTATCATTGTCGTATGCCCTCTATATATAGGCCTCTCTTTCATTTCCGGTGTGCAATATATCCAATGCTAGCAAACAGAGGCATAATTAGGGCCAAAATGCTTGAGACCTGGTAGTTAAGAGTCATTGAGAAGTTGCAGGTGTCATTGCCACTTTCATCTGATGTCAAGGGGTGGTACATGGGCAGACCTGTTCGTATGGATATGGCTGGAAAAATTCCTCGCATGGCTGGAAATCGAAACACGTTTGATCAGAATGTTGGAAACACCAACACTGGTGTTATTATAGAAAGACACTAAGATACATCATGTCTCAATTCCATTAATATTGTGCTTTGCATTCAAAAATGCACCAATGGGTATTACCTTTAGAAACTAAAAACTCAGGTATCACAAATCGTGGGCCCATCCGACTCTGCTCGGCCTAAAAAATTATGAAAACAGACCTGAATCTACATGCTGGTATGGCTTTCACTGGACCGGGCTGGCAAAAAAGAGTTTTCAACAATTTTCAGTTAATGTCGGAAGAAATTCTGAGTACTGGCTCACAACAAAGCTCTAATGAAGTGCAACATTCTGCTACACATTAGGAAAATCCGTGCTTCACAGTCATCAGGCTGTGTATGAAACAACAAGCCACTATCACTAGCGTAGACATTTTTTGTAACATGAAATAACTAGAAAAACTAATCGCATGCACAACTACCACCCAGGCACACATGCAACGCGATTGCATGCATCTATGCCAAAGCTGCAACGGTGATGTATTTTGGAATTCATTTTAGAGAAAATTTAGAGCGCTTGTAAATAAGGATAGCCGTTCGTTTCTATAGATCCCATGGTTCAAATATATAGGAGGAACCAACTAGGAGGAACTTAAGTTGTGGGTCGGAACTAAAAATATGTGGGCCAGGAACTCATCTATAATTAGATTGAAAGGGTTATAACAGTACTTGCACATCAAATGAGTTTGGCTTTATCTTCCACAAGGATTCTCTTTCCTGCTGACGCACCTCCGTCCTATTCCTCATCAACCACGCCTTTAAACACAATTAATTACCTTTCTTAATCAACAAAGGCCTTTGGGCTGTTATCATATATATACAGTACAGAAGTAGTACTAAACTGCCCTTAAACACAATTAATCAACAAAGGCTGGAACTAACTTCAAAGGAACGAACCGGTGGTTCATCCCAAGCACCATAACAAATCTCTTTATTTTAAGATCACATTAACACAGCGGTGATGATGTGGTTCATAATTAGTTATTGTAAAAAGGCCACTCTCTCTTGCGGCTAGTATTCCATGGCACCATCATGAACTAATCCAGAACAATGGCTAGCGGGGAAGGTCAGTACCACTGCGTGGTCAGTTGGCCGAGCAACTTCGTGGGACGTTCAGATCTGGTTTCCCTGGTCACAGCAGCAAAACGATGGCACCGTGTTGACGACACAGTGCTCCACGATGCAACACCGTGCAATAGAAATGCATTGACTGAAATACACTACAGATGCCTGGGAATGCTGTATCTAACCAGCAATGTTGCGTAGCTCTGAACAAATTCCTCTTTTGACAGCATTTAAAGAAAAGACTTACATGTGCCTGAGGACTAGTTCTGATGCAGTTCCTAATGCTTCCCATGCTCACACCCATCATGGGTGCTCTAATGATGATGCACAAATGTTGCTCTAGAAAGGTGGGTCTAGGTCAATTGGTATGTGTGTGCAGCTTAAATTAAAAGCATTCAATTTCAAGATGGAATAAATGGTCATGTGCAGACATGCTGAAGGCACAAGTTATTGCCTATATATAATACATCATTCTTCATTCCGTTATAGGCCAGGTTTGGCATTGTGTATGAAAAGAGATAGAGTGTGGCTAGGCAAAATTTTCAAGGTGATGTAGGAATGGGAGGCAAATGGGATTTAGTGCCTAACCTGAGAAATCTTCTTCGATTTGCATATACATGGTTCTGTTGTGTAGGTAACACGCAATGGATTTGCCTAGCCTGGGAAATCTTTTCACCCACGTCCATTTTTTGTCAGAACAGATCATTGAGGACAGATTCCCTCATCTCTACTCCTTCAGCATAAAGGAAAATAGTTCAGTGAAATTCTTTCTTGACAAGGAAATTGATAGATCCCTTTTCCTACCACTCACTACTGTGGCTGCAGAGGAGCTAGTTGAACTTGAGGCTTTGCTAGATAATATAGACTGGGATCCAAATTCCTTTGACTCTTGGTTTCATGACTGGGGACCTTCTTACTCCTCCAAGGCTGCTTATAATTTACTACAAGGTACTGTGGAGGTCTCTCCTCTGTTCAACTGGATTTGGAAGGCAGGAAACCTGGGAAAAGAAAAGTTCTTTATGTGGTTGCTCATTAGAGACAGATTAAGCACAAGAAACATTCTCAAAAGAAAGAACATGTTCCTACCTGACTACAGTTGTGTACTTTGCCAACAAGGGGTTGAAGAAACCAGTTTTCATCTCTTTTTCCAGTGCCCATTCAGTTTTGCCTGCTGGAATTCCATCAACATCCATTGGAATCTCAATCTGCAGCCTTTGGACATGATAATTCAGTCGAGAACTATTTTTGGTGCAAGAATCTTCAGGGAAATCTTTATCACCGGTTGCTGGAGTCTTTGGAAAGAAAGGAATGGCATCATTTTTGATAACAGGTCCACCTCAATCCAAGCTTGGAAGGATGCTCTTAAGGTTGGTCTTGGTTTGGTTTGCATCAAAGCCAAGAAGAGCATCTCTGACCCTCTTTCACAGTGGTGTGAGAATAGGCTTTAGATGACTTGCTTTTTCTTTTTGGGCTGTGGAAGCCTTGTACCTCCCTTGTAATTCTCTGTTCTCTTATACAATAAAAGAAAAAAAATAGGTAGGGGCCTTCCCTACCGATTTGCTCAAAAAAATTTTGGTTAGTCCCGGGCCATGTTTCTTGCTGTCACTGACTGCTGCTGTATGTTGCTCATATTGCCGGTTCGTGTAGCACAGTACCCAGAACATAGGTCTTCAGACGTCTGCTAGTGAATCCCTCGTCCTTGCTTAAACAACACATTGAACTGCATACACACGTGGCAATTGTGATTTTATTCTAATGTGTCCTGATTTGACCTTAATTTTTTTCAATCAAAAGATTTTTCCTTAAACAAAATAATCCATAATGTAAAGGATATCAGTCCGTCTACTGTTCAAGAACCTGAGTACGTACTGGAAGACAGGGAAAAATCATCGGAGAAGATGGGAAAGAACAGAGCAGCGAATGGACCGCTTAATTAACCTCGAGTTCTGACGAAACTATGCCACATTCTTGTTGTGTTTCCCATACCATCGACCGGTCGCTGATGATGGTTTGGCTGGTACGAACAACGTTGTCCTGACGATGTCAACACTGCATGGTCTCCTTGTTCATGAGAAAATTTGTTTTTTGTATGCTCAATAACCCCAAAGCAGGGGAAACACATGACAAAAGACGCAGTTGACAACTTTACTTTAGAATTCGATGATAATTCGATTGGACGCTGATGTCTTCTGATTCTCCTTGTGTATTTTTCGATCTGGATTTGTGCACATCCATCGTGCAGGTAACAAGCAATTGCGTGCAGCTGGCATCTGATTGCCCACATCCATGGTTAATCCAATTATCTGACAATCGCTACTGCATGATGGTCATGTTGCTGTTTCATCCAGCAAAGTTCACATCCATCGTGCAGGTAACAAGCAATGGCTACACAGTTGAGCTGGCATAGTTAAACCAACTGCATGCAAGTAGCTACGGATTTTATTTTAGAGTGTGCAGAACCGGATAATGATGAAGAACCTTGGAACTCTATACTCACAAAACTTTTGAGTACACTATCAAACAATTTAATTGCGATCTGCTAGAACCCAAGGACTTCTTAAAAAAAATCGTGTCACTTTTGTTGTTATTGATTATTCTGTGAAATAATATGAGTTATAGAGTCTCGCAAATCTTGGAAAAAGAAAAAAATCATTTAAATTGAACTCAGTTGACACCAAACTGCATTTAGCCAGCAGTAGTTTGGTGCATGATGGCTGGTAGGCAATGATATATACCACTAGCACCATAAGGGCATTCACAATGCAGACTCTACCACAGAGTCTAAAACTATTTATTACCCTTCTATTTATTGTGTTTTGCTGATGTGGTGGTATATTTATTGAAGAGAGAGACAGAAAAACCAAGACTTCAAGTCTTATTTAGACTCTATGTCCACAATCTTCGAGGTAAATATGCCGCCATATCAGCAAAATACAATAAATAGGAGGGTAATAAATAGTATTGGACTCTGTGATAGAGTCTTGCATTGGGACTGCCCTAACATGTTGTGCTAACCATTATTATTATGTTTTCTGCTTTAGGCTACTTACCCATACGCGTGCAAATCACCGTGCACGTAGAGGCATATGATTCAACTTTTTTTTTTACTTTTATTGAGCTTATAACTGGTGCATGTGCACACACATACGGTCCTATTTAAAGCAGTCAATCATTTTAGTTTAACTACTATAATGCCCGTGCTAACGCCACGGTGTTATCTTGGAGATGCGCATGAAAAACAACTAATTCTTTTCATAGTTTAACTTTTACACAAGTGTATATGATATTCACAGTTTAACTTTTACACAATTTTATTTGATAGTATAATGCCCGTGCTAACGCCACGGTGTTATCTTGGAGATGTGCATAAAAAACAACTAATTCTTTTCATAGTTTAACTTTCACACAAGTGTATATGATATTCATAGTTTAACTTTTACACAATTTTATTTGATGTATACAGTCTGGGGAATATTTTTTTATAAGAAGACATAGTAAAGTTATTTCTCATATTAACTTTTACACAAAATTGAAGAGCGCAATGTATCTTCCTAGAAATCATTCCAAGTCAACTTCTGGATCAGAGAACACCGGTAAGTATACATTTTGACGAACTCATCAATAGATTCCAACTCCTTAGATGAACCATCATATGAGCAACAATCCCCCATTTAGGAAATCCAGTCAACAGAAACTCTACTCCTTGCAATCTGACTCCGATCCTTTATTGTCAGTGAACTGTGGTCTCAAGCTTCTCTCCTGTTTTCCTTGTTCACACACGGATTCACAAGTGGTGACTACCAGAACATCCTAATATGTATTGGTCTCTTCTAATTTGCTATCTGATCATGCAAGAATTCACAAGTGAGGATTAACAGATATACCATAGAATATCCTGAACGCTCGTATTAGCAACAACAACTTATTACGATTGAGGCCTTGTTTAGATCCCAGAATTCACTCTCAAATTCCACTATGCAAAAAGAAGATTCCCTGTAGGCGTGTGGTATTCCTCACTGGCAAGTATGAAGCCGATCCAATGATCCTATCTCACCATGTAGAGTCTGTCCTGATTAGCGCCTCCCAAGTTTAACCAGGAGTGCATCTTTTTTTTTCTTTTTTCTTTTGCTTTTCGAAGACTACAAGAATGCAGAAAAGTTTCATGGAATTATTAGTCTATGGTGTTCACAAAAAGTTATTAGGCCTAAAATACAAAGGTTAAAAATATTACCACTTCAATAACATCTTTAATATGAAATCCATCTATCCGAGCTTCTGTTAATAAAACAAACTGCCAAAACGCACATTTACAATCAGTGTATCAGTAGCTAAAATTATGAACCAAGAGACAACCATGCTAGCACAAAAAACAACCTGCTAGCAAAATTTATTCTGTTCTTTTAAAATATTAGACACAAAAGTTAAATAATTGAAACAGCAAGCAGCCCATGGCTAAAATATCAGAGAACATGATCGACATGGCCTACTAATGAAAAATTTGTAAAGCGTAGTTCAATACTAATGCTAAAAGCTAACAGATCGAGTTACAACAGTACATTAGTAGTGTGCCCTCATTCAAAGACTTATACCATCAAGATTTACTTAGAGAGACTCTGCAATCTTATATTTAGTGAATAAATCAAATATGAGAATTGCTCCGGTACTCCTCTTTCTAAAAATAGCACATATCTCAAAGCAGTCCATCTAATAAATTAAATACATTTTCAATTAATCCGTATCCATTAAGTCCTGCATAGGCCCAATCCAGCCCGAACCCAGTATGTTTATATGTGTTAACATCCTCCGTTGTGTTCGGAGCTTTCCCCGTGCCCCCGTCTCTATCCGGCCACCGGAGTCCCGAAGATCCGTAACTCCCGATTCCGAAGCCGTTCGCCGCTAGTTGTTGGATGCAAGAGGAAGAACCGAAGAAGTCCACCGTACCATGTCTGTCTCTCTGATGATGGACTCCCACCGCTAGCTGGCTGTTCCCGTGATGGTCTCATGGTGGACTGTGAGGGTGGCCATCGCGACAGTTGCATCCTAGACGCCCCCGCAGGCGCTGCTGACGAAGCGATGTGGATCGCGCCACACGCGGGCTGGCAATTAGCATGGTGTCACAGACGACGCCCACACCATGTTCAGAGTTGATGGGATACTTGAGTATATTCACCATGTAATTTGAAGCATCAATTATGTTTCCCGTCTGACATGACCCTAGTTTTAAAATGGATATATTTGTGTAATTCTTATTAGTAGATGTTAACATTCATAGTATAATAACATGGACGAAGATCCTCAGATCCATGTCGACCTCTTCCATGCGCTGAAGTGGCAACTGACGTCCATGCATGTCACCATCATCAGGGATGAGGCAAGAGACCTCCTGACGGCTCCTGCCGAACGGAGCGGCGCCGACGGATCCCCTCACACAAAAGGTAAGCACGGAACAACACCTTAGAATGGGGGCATCGAACGAAGATGGAGATGAGATCGACTTGTGCTGGAGAGTGGAGACTGGAGGGTCCATGCAAGGAGCTGCTCTACCGTGGAGAACTCACTCTCGCTTGATCTGCTCTGAATCCTAGATGGATGCCGAGCGCATGGGGAAGTTCCGATCGAAGGGGATCGGACTGGGTTTGGGCTTGGCACGATCCGGGCTGGAAGGGCCCGAGCGGGAACCAAATGAATAATTACTGAAAAATATTTAATTATTTAAGTGGACTGCTTTGAAAGAGGCGTACCGGAGCAGTTCCGTCAAATATTTGTTTGGTCGAAACCATATGCAACCGAAATTCAGGAAATAGTTAGTAGAGAAGTGTCCTGGTTTGAAAACTTGTCTGATCTTAGAACTCATTAGCTGATTCATCTCACGAAACAGACCACATCAGTTCAACTGTTGTTAGCAAGATTCACAATAAAAAAAATGATAACAATGCTCAATCTAAAGATCCAAGAAATCCTGTCCTGGTTGGCACACTACCTGCAAAAGCAATCTTAGGGTCGTGCTCCAGTTTTAAAACTGGATTCCTTCGTGAAACAAGCAGAAAATTAGAACACAAAGAAAAACAAAAAATTAATGCACAGACCCTTTTAACTTTCTTTGTCCTCTGAAACAACGGAGAATTTATCAGCAGAACCAATGTACACGTACTCATATGTCCTAGTAGAAAATCATATTATCATCCAGATTATAGATACAAATAGATCCCACGGAAAATTATACACACCAATCAGTTATAACGAATAGAACAACCACTATTCCACATCTAATCTAAAGGCCATAGATGTCACAATGGTTGACACACATCAACCACGCGCATCAGCTCGATGAAACTACAATACAGAGAGAAAAATCTAAAGCATTCAGAGATAGATCACGGACGTCACCTAGCGCCAGAAGGAAAGCATGTGTTGGCCCTGACGCAGCATCGGGGCGGCCCATGGTCGTAGAGCCCTGCGACGCCTCAGTAGGTTTTGAAGGAGGGTATGTAGAACCTCCAGCATGTTCACCACAGCCTGCCGCAGGTCCTCTCTCGCGGCGCCACTCACGTCCGCCCCGAGCGCCTGCTGCAGCCGGCGTGCAGCGTTGCCGGCCTCAACCTGAGCGCCTTTAGCACCTTGACCGTGGCGTCCACGTCGGCCTAGGATGTGCCACCGCCGGCCTTAGCATGTCGCGCAGCGCGGATCAGCTGCGCACCTGCGCCGCCATCACGTCCTAGTGTCCTGGTGGATCTTGCGGTTGAAGGAGAGGACATTTCTTTTGTTGCCTTTTATTTTCAGATCGGAAAAAAATGCGTTGAAAAGGAGGAGGTAGCCATCGAACCGTGGCTGCTGGCCACGGACGTCGGGACACCTGCGTGAGTAAGGATGATGACGATTTGATACACTCCATCCTGATCCATGATTGTGTCATGAGTAAGGAGAGAGAAGGTTGAGGATAGATCTGGATGGTTCGTTTTAAAGGTATTGCTTTTCTGGGTACATTTTTTGGGGTGGATTTAGAGGAGCCCTCTCAGCGGGGGGACGATTTGTTAGGTGGACGTAGCTAAGAAATAATGATGCATTAGTAGGGTAGATTCATGCGGGTAGTGAGTATGGCAACCGCCCAAAAAATTATTATTTATTTATTGGTGATGACAGGGTCAGAACCCATTAAAAACAGCTAGTATAGTGTCTGTGCTAACGTCATGGCAGCATTTCAAGAATGCACATAAAAACAATGAAACACCGATATTTGTATATTGCCCGCTTGACCAAGTTATCGCTACATGCCACACTAATAAGTCCACTGCTAATGCCAACTTACTTGTGGTATGCACTGAATCTTTGTAGATTCCCCGCGTGTTGCTGCGGGTATGGTAGAAGGGTATAATTTTTGAAGAGAAAAAAATATCTAGTAGGATTAAATAAGGGATGACATGTACTTAGTAGGATATAACATTTGATCACTCTGTGGAAGGCCACGGTAAATACTTAAACAATAATATATTAAACTCTGTTTTGCGTTCCACGGCTTAGGCCTCGTTTAGATTGCCTCTAAATTTCAAGTTTTTTCACCCTCTCTCTATCAATCAATTTTTGGACTCATATATGGAGTATTAAATGTAGGTAAAAAAAATAACTAATTACACAGTTTAGTTTAAAGTCACGAGATAAATTTTTTGAGCCTAGTTGGTCCGTGATTGGACAATATTTTTCAAATAAGATAAAAGAGTTACTATTCATCGGTTTGAAATTTTTTGCAATCTAAACAAGGCCTTAAAATCGATGTCATGATTGCTAGCTCGAGGCCTCGAGCAATGATCAAAGAACCGGTGCTGGAATCCATGTTTTTGCATGGACCAGTCTTAAATTATATAGTAATATAATAGTACCATGATTTCTGAATAGTAGGCATAATTAGTAGAGGCCATTATCTGCGATCCATCCTCATTCATCTGTATACACCGACAAAATATATGATACTAATTTAAGAAGTCGTCTGACTCACAGATGAATTCTTCAGTCGTTTCATCTCCCTGTTTCCCTCTCATGCCTCGTCGTATCTTCACCGCTGCCTGACTGCCTCCACGGAGATCATTGCTACTCCTCTCTGTTCCCGTTGAAATTTCTTTCAACATCCAGATCCAGACAGCCATCATCCCTAGAGGGACCATCGTAGACGGCGAAGCGCCAGGCGGTGAACTCTTGCTTGCTGCCCCTGCTGCATCATACTCCAGTCCCTGCACCAACGCGCCCTCCATCTTCCACCTCCCACTTCGCAGTCCTGCCCACGCCCGGAGCTCGACTTGGCCATTGGGGTTGATCTAGGTACCGTGTCTTCATTTTATAGAAGAGAGAGAGAGAGAGAGAGAGAGAGAGAGAGAGAGGATTGCCTGTTTCAAATTTGCAGCGTTGAGTACGTGGCACATTTGAGGCAGGAGGTGAAGCGCAAGGGTCACATGCATAGTGGTTCCTAACTTTAGTGCTTCAGTTTCTCTTTGAATCCTGGAGCGAAGGAAACTGCTGGCTTAATTGGAATGGTGACGCATAGTATCTCTTGTATGACAGGTGATGTGGAGGAAGGGAATGGTGACGCATAGTATCTCTTGTATGACAGGTGATGTGGAGGAAGGAGGAGCTAGAGAAATAGGTAGTGGGCACTTGCTTTATAGGAGTTTAGAATTAGTCTAGCTGTGCCTCATTTAAATATAAGGCAATTATTTTATCGAATGACATCTTCTTGCTCTATTTTTTGGTGGAAAATATAAAAAGGATACCATAGTGCACATTTCAAAAACTAAATGAGCAATAAAATACAATATTATCATATAAAACATCTCAATATATACATAAAGTTTTCAGAAAAATATATTCATATAAAAATCTTAATATATACAGTGTAAGGGTCTAACAGATATAACAGATAGGGGAAGCTTCTTGTCAAAAAAAAAAAAAAAAAAAAAAAAAAGATAGGGAAGCTCTCCGTACCAAGCTATTCAACATTCAAGCTCTGTTCTTGTTAAAAGCATCAAGCAGGAGAGTAGCATGTAGCAAAAAAAAAATCAAAACAAAAACATTTATTTCTATCATCTTCTCCTTGATATGTTTTGACAACTGCAATATGTCATCCATGTGTAAACATTGGCAACATAATCAAAATTGGACTTAACTGATAGACAATTGAGCAACCCATCTGCACAGTCTAGAAGACAAAAAATAAGAGGATTTGAGATTGGGGAACTGTGAGACCAAGAATTGGTGTCATCGTATGTCTGCACAACGACATGATTCCAAATTCTCATACTGTTGTTCACGATCTTGCCATCGATGCCGCCTGTGTGGTGTTCCATGTCAGTGAGCGAAGTCTTGCCGCACACCTTTGAGAATTCTCAACTGCAGGGAAAGAACGACCTGAATTCAACAACAGAGAAGTGCATGCATTTTTCGATGAAGTAGGACAATGCGATATGCCGTCCTCCCAGGACGAGGGGCCGGGAAAGGCCAACGCCGCCTAGGCGAACTGCCGAACCGTGTCCCAGTTCACGCCGGATGCCGCTGCCGCCTGTACTTTGATGGGCTCAGCCACTCCCGCACCCTCCAGATCCCCCGCCGTGTGCGGCCGGCGTCCGCCACTATGTTCTGCCACAAGTCGGAGACGGTCACTTGGTGGACCGGCTGCTCCGCAACCGCGAGCACAAAGCACATTGTGCAATGGTGGCCCAGCCGCTCGGCAACCATGATCGCAATCTGTGTCGGGTCGGGCGCTCCTCAATTGCGACGGGGATGGAGCTTGGAGCACCGCTAGCATGATCTGCATCATGGCCGGTCCTGAAAGAAGGCACCGCCGACCGACGGGCAGAATCATGGCAGGTCCTGGGGCAGGGCTGTAAGCCTGTAACGCGGCGCTTGTCATCGCGTGATGGCGGCCTGGGCGCTCGTCGACCGCGATCTGGGCGCTCCGTGATGGCACCGTGCTTTTTTCTTTTTTGTTTCTACAGTCTGTCAAATGAAGAATTAGAACGAAAAACATGACAACACGAGCATTCGAACCATGGGTGCGGAGCGTGGGTGTTTGGAGCTAGGTGGTCGTGGGAGATGGGAGGGAGCCGAGGAAGACCATACACGTAATCCTGGTAGTTGGATTTGAGTGAGTAAGGAGAGAGAACACTGAGATGTAATCTAGATGGTTGACTTTTATGTGGTTGCTTTTATGGGTACAGTTTTTAGAGTGGAGGGCGGCTATCTCAGTGGGGGAGGTTTTGTTGGGTGGATTTAGCATTGAAAATGTTAGTGCATTAGTAGGGTACATGAAATTATGGGACCCACAACCCACATGTCTTGTAGCCAGGTCAGAATTTTTTTAATTTTAAATCCAGAAGCAACTATTCAGAGCAAAATGATCTTGTGACTCAATATATAATAATGCCTCTTTGTCACGATTGCACACCAAAGAGTAGCAGAAGAGGTAAGCATAGATACATATGATGTAATGACTTGGAAAAGCTTTGGGGCTAACATGGGAATCGGGGGCAAACAGGAATTAATTAATTGGGAGAACCACTGTTCCAGTACCATAACAACTTGAGCATCCTGGGGTCTGTAGCATCCAATCTGCTTGGAATCCCTCATAAGATGCATCCAGTTGTGCACTTCCACCTTTCCCATTCAATTCTTGTTACTAGCTTGAGGGTGTGGTTGTGTTCCCCTGCTCTTGTAATTCCATAGCAGAGGACAGAAATGTGAGAGATTCTCACAGGGACCCTAGCCTTAGTTCATCTTGCCCTCGCTCGGTCATTTCACATATGTTGAGAATCATGGTGCCAAGGGAGGTCTCTACCATGTTGTAATTAATTGGTGTCATTGGAGAGAATGACCATGAAGTGATGAACTATTAGCTGGTTGTGCTCACATGCTCTTGCAAGTCCATAGTATAGAGGAGAGAAATATGTGCGATTCTGGTAACATAACACTACTTTTCTTGACTCTATTTGTGAACATAAGTAATGGAATTACGACATGAGTCGCCATCCCGCACGTTACTCGCACTACGTGAAAAAAGCACTACGGGAGCGCTTCCCCTTTTATTGTAAGGGCGACTCAATCACC
Source organism: Themeda triandra (assembly GCA_018135685.1). Classification (NCBI taxonomy): domain Eukaryota; kingdom Viridiplantae; phylum Streptophyta; class Magnoliopsida; order Poales; family Poaceae; genus Themeda; species Themeda triandra. The sequence continues at coordinate 29,287 of JAENPR010001412.1, forward strand.
AGCCGCCCTTACAGTGGTCAGGGTCACTATAAGGGCGGCTCAATTACCAGCCGCCCTTACGGTGACCCTTTAAGAGCGGCCGGTGATTGAGCCGCCCCTACAATGTCTACGTAGGAGTATAAGCGGTTTTAAAAAATTTCAAATTTTGTAAACGATGTCGGATGGAAAAATTTCTATATGAAGTTTCTACATCTCAAAAAGTTATGAAAGTTTGTAGTTGACAACGTTTTGATTTGACTTCATCTTGTCATGCGAAGCCTACGTTTTAGTTTCTCAAATTTAAAATTCAAATTTTATAAATGATGTCGGATGGAAAAACTTTCTATATGAAGTTTGTACATCTCAAAAAGTTATGAAACTTTGTAGTTGAAAACTTTTTTATTTGACTTTATCTAGTCATGCGAAACCTACGTTTTAGTTTCTCAAATTTAAAATTCAAATTTTATAAACGATGTCGGATGGAAAAACTTTCTATATAAAGTTTGTACATCTCAAAAAGTTATGAAACTTTGTAGTTGAAAATTTTTTTATTTAACTTCATCTAGTCATGCGAAATCTACGTTTTAGTTTCTCAAATTTGAAATTAAAATTTTGTAAATGACCTCGGATGAAAAAACTTTCTAAACAGAAAGTGTAAATCTCGAAAAGATATGAAAGTTTGTAGTTGATGACTTTTTGATTTGATATCATTTAGTGCCTTAAATAAGAAAATTACTTTCGGTTGGGTACAATATGTGGGGAACCAAAACTATATAAAGACATATGTGATGGTATAGTGCAATGGTAAAGGGATGAACCACGCGAGCGTGAGGTCGTGGGTTCGAATCCCGGGTGATACAAAAATATAGTGTGAATAGAGTGGCATGGTGGTTGACTGGTGGGGGGGCCCTTCCTGGGTTTAAAATTTTTTTGCTATTATTTTTGAAATTTTTCTAGATTTTTTTTTTAAAAATGCACTGTAAGAGCGGGGGCAGAGGGGCGGCTGGCCCAACCGCCCCTACAGAGAGGCTGGCCAGCTGCCCCTGTAGAGCATCGTTCACGTAGTGTCGCCATCTTGTTTGCCAATAACATGCTCTCTATAGCTTGGCTATATGCGAAACAGTGTACCCAACTCACGGGCTAAATATATTGACAGGCACATCAGGTTACTGCTAAAAAATACACTATTGCCACTAGGTCTATGGCAGTAGGTCCTCTTAGAGAATACTGGCAAATGGTAGATCTCACCAACGCTGTGTAATGAAGACCCATTCGTGGATATCTCATCTCATTATTTTAACAGATCTACAGGAACCAAAGGGAGAAGAAGAATTTAGATTTGGCCAACATCAGAGAAGCAACATATTGCCACAGTGAGGATTGTGAGAGAAAAGGGAAGGACACGGAGCACAGATGTAGAGGCACTGAATGACCACATTCAATTCATTATGTGAGAATGAACAAAAATGAGCAAATATGATCCAGCTTGAAGTGAAACTTTTGTGGGTGTTCGGATCTATTGCTCCAGCTCACCACTCCGGGCAGGAAAAGGAACTAGAGTGGACATGGTGTTTGATTCCTTTGCCTGACTACTTGAAGTGAAACTTTTGTGGGTGTTCGGATCTATTGCTCCAGCTCACCTCTCCGGGCAGGAAAAGGAACTAGAGTGGACATGGTGTTTGATTCCTTTGCCTGACTACCTCGTTTCCCGTGCAGCATGGTTTCCCTTGCTAACTTGGTCGTGGATGACATTCCATAAAATTTGCTGGCTACCCTTTCATATACTAGAAGGGTTGAATGTAATAATGTAAAATGGTTGGTGGTTGGTGTGTATAGGATTCCACATTTGCGGGTGGAGGGTCTGCTTCATTTTCTCTTTTACTTTTGGTGGTATAAATTTAAAAGTTCTGGTATTATGAATTGATTCTGTTGACGTAATTGTGGTTTGTGGATAGTATTGAATTCGAATATCACTACTTTCTGTCTCTAACCCCAACAAATTGTATGAACTACACCTTAACTTTTGTACAAATAATAAATAAACGAACATAGAGAAAACTATGCTGTACAAAATGAGTTTTCATGTCAAATTTACACCTGCGATCTCTGAATTGTTTACGCAAACACTTAAATTTTGTAATACAGTGAAAACTATTTTTAGACGCACATTATGTTATTATGCTGCCTGTAATTCCGAGCTGACATATAAATGGTGAGCAATTACGGAACAATTCAGAAACTCGAGTCAAATTTTAGGTGAATCATCCCTTGAAAATTTCAAGGGAGGTCTCGGTGTGGCCAACCAAACAAAAAAGCGATTTACAGGTCAAGGAATTGAAAAGGTGGCCAACCACCCATAATAATCAATTAAAATTATGGGTCCAAATGTCATTTATGTGTGCCAGGTGAGTTTTTTCCTTTTATTCTAAATTAAGCAGCATGTTTTGGGAGCAAAACCTGCTTGACTTTGGCTCTACTATAAGGGAAAACTTCTCCCAAGAGTTTGAAGCAAACAAACTCACCCCTAGCCCACGTTAAAGTTTTCCAAACGGGCCGAGCACGATGGGCCGGCCCAGGCACGACCTGGGAAAACATGGCCCGAGAACGGCCCGGCACAGCAGCCGGCGTGCCCGTGCCTGGCACAGCCCGGTGCCGTGCCCGTGCCTGGCACAGCCCGGTGCCGTGCCCGTGCCTGGGTTGCCAATTCGGCCCATGGGCCAGCACGAGCATGGCACGGAATTTGGCTTGGCCCGTTATCGGCACGATAATTCCCCACCATTGGATGACCTGTGATGCATTGTAACCGTTGGATCAAGCATATAAACTTCCAACCCTAACTCCCGTATGCTGTATGGCCGTATCCCAAATTTCCAATCCCCGTGTGCAGCCGCAGCTTGCCTCCCGACACCCGTTCCTCACCGTCTCCGTGATCTTCTTCCCCAGCCGACCATCACCAGCCACTCCACCTCCATTCTCCATCTCATGTTGTCTGGCGTTCCGGCATCCTTGCGGCAGCGACGCACAGCTGGTGGCACGACCTGGCAGCGGCGCGACGAGCAGCTCCGGCCCCTGAGCTCGATGTGGGCGACGGCAGCGCTCGTCCAAGGCGCGCAGCTAGGGGCGCGACATGGGCGGCTTCCCCGAGCTCCTACGCGACGACGGCGCGGAGTTGGCGGCAGCAGTGGTGCATCACCGAGCTCCGACGACGGCGCGGCGCGACTTCAAGCTAGCACGGTGGCAAGGGGAGGCACGCGGGTTGCCATGCCCATCGGCACGACACGACACGGTTAACCGGCCATAGGGCCGTGCCTGGGCCGAGGACTCGGCACGGCGGCACTATCAGGCACGGCACGGCGTGCCGCCGTGCCTACCGTCCCTCGCCGTGCCGTGCCTGAGCCGTGCTCGTGCCGTTCCGTGCCATGCCGCCCGTTTGGAAATCTATAGCCCGCGTTCCAGCAAACAAACTCACCCCCTAACCCACAGTCCTTTTCAAAAAAAAAAAAAAATCACGTCCTCGCGGGTCATCGCGTGGTTATCGGAAACAAATCACGTCACATCCTTGCGTGATCGTTCCACGCTGAGCGTGGCGGCGCTGGGTGGAGGCGCAGCGCTGTGCCGCTGGCTAGGTGACGATCGACGCGATCGGCGCCGCTATGACGTGCGCACCGTCCTCCTCTCCATCCAGATCCTGTTCGGAGGAAAATCAAGCCACCGTGTCCCAGGGATGAACACTTTCCCCTGATCAGTATCTTTACCGTCCCTCTCAAATTTGTCTTGCACCCAAGCTGGCTCTTCCTGGTGCCTCTCAAGCACAAATGCCAATCCATCTCACTCAGTAACATGTGTTTGTTTCTGCTAGCCTTTATCGATTGACATCAGGACTGGACGTTCTATTTGTAGATGTGAAGAACAAGTGCCATTAAATGAAGAAGCAAGTGACACTCTGCCCGTGCGAGAGCAGATGTGTTACAAACCGCGATGGATTTGCAACTGATAACTGGAATTGGACAGAATTGAGAGAGGAAGCAGAGAATTTGGGGCAGAAAAGCACGAACAGCAAGAGGATTAGAATTCAGACGAAAGTTTGGGGCGCAAGTTTCAGTTCGAGTGAATGGTTCAACGATGCCGCTCTCAGGCGGTTACAGCAGCATTTATACGCCGCACACGACACACTCGGCCAACGGCCCATAACAACGCACGGCCCAAGTCTGAAGCCCAGAAGCGAAGACGAATTCAAACTTGCCGCGATCAGCCACTCTTCTCCGCACGACGACTGTCTCTTGTTGCTCTCTTCTTGCCGCGCTTGATCCTGACATTCCCTCCTCCTTGAATTCCAGCTTGTCCCCAAGCTGGACAATCTGGAAACCGCCGAGACAAATCCTCCTTTTCTTCCCAAGTCAGCATGGTAGCAGGCAGCTGATCCCATTGCACCAATAACTGACAGACAGAAGAAGCACCACGACGACAGATTCTGGAATTCAGAAACTGAACTGGTTGAACTGTTGCCGTTGGATCATCAGGAATCTCTGATATGTCATCTTCGATGCGCACTGAAGGAGGAACATGGCGCTTGAGCTGAGAGACATGCACCACAGGATGGATGCGGCAATTATCTGGAAGCAGCAACTTATAAGCCACTGAGCCCACCTTCTGCACAATCTCGAATGGCCCATAGAATTTAAATAACAGCTTGTGATTCGAACGGGGTGCCACCGAGGATTGAATGTACGGCTGCAGCTTCAAATAAACTTTTTCACCCACAGCAAACTCACGCTCTGTCCTCCCTTTATCAGCCTGATTCTTCATACGAAGCTGAGCACGCTGCAGATTGAACTTGATCACATCTGACAGCAAGTTCCTCTCAATCAGCCACTGCTCCAGGTCAGGTGAGTGCAACTGAATCTCAGTAGAGAGACCAAATAGCCTTGGCTTATGACCATAAAGACTTCAAAGGGAGAACGGCCTAGAGCAGAGTGATAGCTTGTGTTGTACTAGATCTCAGCTGCAAACAACCATTTAGCCCATTCCTTTGGGCAAGAGTGCACAGCACACCTCAGATAGGTTTCCAAGTACTGATTTAGCCTTTCGGTTGTCCATCCATCGGCGAGGGTGATAAGAAGAACTCATATGCAAGTCAGTGTGAGACAATCTGAATAATTCTTGCCAAAAAGTGCTAGTGAAAATTCTGTCCCTATCAGACACTATAGCTTCTGGTAATCCATGCAACTTATAGACAGACTCCAAATAAGCCTGAGCAACAGTCAAGGCAGAAAATGGATGTGCAAGAGGAATGAAGTGAGCATATTTGGTATACTTATCAATCACAACCAGAATAGTATCAAACCTCTGAGATTTTGGAAGTCCTTCAATGAAATCCATACACACCACTTGCCAAGCTTGATTTGGGATCAGCAATGGCTGGAGTAGCCCAGGATATTTGACATGTTCTGCCTTGGCCTGTTGACAAGTTTGACAAGCTTTGACAAAAGTTTGAATGTGTTGCTTCATTCCAGGCCAAGCAAACAGCTGTCTAATCCTGTAATAAGTAGCTTGAAATCCAGAATGGCCTCCCACCCCAGAGCTATGAACAGCCTGCATCACATGCTGCTGAGCAAGATCATTATGTCCCAGCCACACTCTCCCCTGAAACCTGATAAGACCTTCCTGCACAGAATAGTCTCCAGAAGGATTTGCCAGGATGTCCAGAGCAACAGCATCATCTTCATATCCCTTCTTTACATTTTCCACCCAATCTGCATTACAGAATGAGATGGCTATCAAGGAATCAGGGGAATGACACACAGATGAGCATCTCTTCGCTTGATTCAATGCACCTTGTTTATACACAATTTTGAACTGCAGGTCCATTAACTTGAGAAGAGCTTTCTGTTGGATTCTAGAAGTGATTCTTTGTTCAGTAAGATGCAATAGGCTCTTGTGATCAGTTCTAATCAGAAATGGCTCATGTTGAAGATATGCTCTCCACTTATCAACAGCCAAGATGATAGCCAAGCACTCCTTCTCATAAGTGGATAGTGCCTAATTTTTGAGACTCATGAGCTTTACTCAAGTAGGCTACGGGGTGTCCTTCTGCAACAAAACAGCTCCAAATCCCGGATCACTTGCATCAGTTTCAAGCACAAATTGTTTAGAGAAATCTGGTATGGCCAACACGGGAGCCGAGATTAATGCTTGCTTGAGTTGAGCAAAAGCGGCTTGAGTTTGACTAGTCCGGACAAATGGCACTCCCTTCTTGACAAATTAGTCGAGACACCTCGATGAGCCCATAATGATGTATAAATTTCCTGTAATATCCAGTGAGCCCCAGAAATCCTCTCAACCCTTTCACATTAGTAGGTACTGGCCATTTAGCTACTGCCTCAATCTTTGTTTTATCAGTAGCCACACCTTGAGCAGAAATTGTGTGACCCAGATATTCTATCTCATTTTTTGCAAAAGAACACTTAGACAACTTGATATAAAATTTATGCTGTTGAAGAATCTTGAACACCTTCTCTAGCAACAACACATGGGTCTCCAGATCTGCAGAATATACCAGGATATCATCCATGAAAACCACTACTCCTTTCCTGAGCAGATCTGCAAAAATCAAATTCATCACACTCTGAAAAGTAGCTGGGGCATTGGTCAATCCAAATGCCATGACCAGAAACTCATATAGCCCATTGTGAGTTTTGAAGGCTGTTTTATGAGTATCAGCTGGGTGAACACAAATTTGATGATAGCCAGCTCTAAAATCCAGCTTAGAAAACCATTTGGCACCTGCTAACTCATCAATTAATTCATCAACAATTGGCATGGGATGCTTATTCTTTCTGATCAAGGCATTCAAGTGTACGTAATCCACACAGAACCTCCAAGTGCCATCTTTCTTTTTCACCAGCAACACTGGAGATGCAAAAGAGCTCTGACTATGTTTGATGATTCCAGAAGCTAACATTTCAGAAAGTTGCTTCTCAATCTCATCCTTTTGAGCTGGTGAGTATTTGTATGGTCTAATATTCACAGGGGTAGCACCAGGCAATAACTGAATGTGATGATCAAATGGTCTCTGAGGAGGTAATTCATGGGGTTCTTGAAACAGATCTGCATAAGAGTTAAGCAGAGACTGAACTTCTGGAGGTAATGAAGAAGAATCTGAACTGATATCCATCTCCACTGCACTCACTGTATTAGTCATGTCATCCAGTTTCACTTGGAAACAATGTTGCACCTTGTTCTTAGCAAATAAGCCTTGCAACCCAGCAAAGGAAATGGCAGAGCAAGAGATTGGTGCAGATTGCACTCCTTGCAACTCCACTCTCTTCCCCTGATAAGTAAACCTCATCACCTTATCTCCCCAATGCACCCACATAGGGCTACAGGTCTCTAACCAATCTTCACCCAAAATCATATCAAAACATTTTAGTGGCAACACTCCAACAGAAGTAATGAAAGCCACCCCTTGACAATGCCAATTCAGACTAGGGATCAACTTGTCACATATCATGGGACTCCCATCAGCAGCCAGAAATCTTGTTGCCTGACAGGATTCAGTCTTCAGTTGCAGCCTGTGCACTAGCTGCTGACTGATGAAAGAGGAAACACTACCAGAGTCGACAAGTATAAGCACCTCCTGATTATCCACCTTGCCACACAGTTTGAGAGTTCTTCTTTTAGGTTGATGAGGAAGAACAGCCTGACAAGTGGCCACCACTGCTTCTTCTAAAGCATCTGGATCAGGCTCCCACTCATCACTGCCATCATCTTCTATAGCATCAAACATTTCCTGAATGATATGCAGAGGCACTTGCAAAGGACATTTATGATCTCTGGACCACTTATTGCCACACTTGAAACATAACCCCAGCTTCTGCCTCTGATTCTTCAGATCTTTCAACTTGTCTGCACTGTCAGACTTTGTATTAGAAGATTGCCCTTTATCTTGATCAGAGAACTTGTTCCTCTCATGATTATGCCTGAAAGAAGATTTGAACCCCTCACGCACAACCATCTTGCCCCTGCACTTTTCCAACTCGGCCTCCTGCATCAATGCCAAAGCTCCAGCAGTATCAACATTCTTCGGCTGAAGCAGGAAAATAGCAGATCTAATCTCTTCCTTTAGCCCTGCCACAAAGTGCTTCACGAAGTAGGTCTCATCATACCCCGGGTTATAGAGCAACAAGTTATACGCAGAACGTTCAAACTCCTCGGTGTACTCCTGCACTGAAGTTGTCTGACGAATTGCCTCAAATTTCTGCAGAACCACCCCATACTGATGCCTGTCAAAACGCTCCAGCACCATAGCACACAGAGTCTCCCAATCAGTGATGCGCCCACTTCGCTCAACAGTATGTAACCAAGCTTTAGCAGAGCCCACAAAATTCAGAGATGCGAATCTAGTCTTCAACGAAGGATGAACCGCATACACCTCGAAATAAGCCACACAATCGTCCTTCCATAAGCGTGGGCTCGTGCCATCAAATTTAGGAAACTCTAATTTGGGAAATGGAGGTGGACGCTGCGTAGGATCAGAGAATGAATCAACAGGCATACCTGAGAAGCTGTTCGGCGGACGGGGCATTGTGAGCCCGCCGCCGTGTGCGCCACTCCCGTTAGGCAGCACCATCGTCTGCGTCGGTGATGGTGACGCTGACGTAGGTGCCGCGTTGAGGTCGAACCCCCGGAGTGAGGGCTGTACGACCGTGGTAGTCGCGACGGGCGGCGCGCCACCACCGGAGAGAGCAGCTGCTCCCCCCAAACTCTGCTGCGGCATTCCGCCGAGCACCCCTGGTCCCGGCGAAGGTCCAGCGCCCGCGGAGTCGATGGAGTCCATGCGCAGCACCAGACCGTCGACCCGCTTGGTGTTGTTGTCCACCGTCTTCACCACTGCCTCCGCCTGGGTCGTGAGATCAGCGAGGATGTGATCCATCTCTGTCTGCTTGCTGCTGATGCCATTGACGGAGTCGAGCGTCGTCTTCATCATGTCGTTGACGCCATCGATCCGCGTGGATAGCTCCGCAACTCCGGCGAGCTGCTTCGCCATCGCCTCCAGCTTGCCCGCGAGGTCCTCTAGGGCTTGCGCCATCTCAGCTTGCTTCGGCGGCGCCATTGATCCCGAATTCGCGAGAAAAATTTTTCCCCACCAATTCAACCGAGGAGCTGGTACCAATTGTTACAAACCGCGATGGATTTGCAACTGATAACTGGAATTGGACAGAATTGAGAGAGGAAGCAGAGAATTTGGGGCAGAAAAGCACGAACAGCAAGAGGATTAGAATTCAGACGAAAGTTTAGGGCGCAAGTTTCAGTTCGAGTGAATGGTTCAACGATGCCGCTCTCAGGCGGTTACAGCAGCATTTATACGCCGCACACGACACACTCGGCCAACGGCCCATAACAACGCACGGCCCAAGTCTGAAGCCCAGAAGCGAAGACGAATTCAAACTTGCCGCGATCAGCCACTCTTCTCCGCACGACGCCTGTCTCTTGTTGCTCTCTTCTTGCCGCGCTTGATCCTGACAAGATGCCTTTTGATTCACCTGGTGTATCCAAGGCTGTTTTCATTACTGCATTGTTCGGAGGTGTTCGGCTTCAGGAATTAACGACGGCAGCGCAGCCTGCAGGAGCCACTTATTCCTAGCCGAACAGTGCTACTGATCGGTGTAATAAAGCTCATAGCTGAGACGTTGATTGATGAAGGCAAAGGCCGTCAGTCCATATTCTTTTGTTCATGTCTTAAGAAAAGGCAAGGAGTCATTGGTCAAGTTCTTTTTTGTTAACTGTACAAAAAAAAAAATATGATCCATTACTAGTGAATCATTAGAGTTGGTCTTATTTAGCTATTCTAGTTATGAAACTTACAGTATAAATATTGAACATGATCCCATCTTACTATTACTAATTGGAGGCTCCAAGGGAGGCTCCATGTTAATTCTGCCCAGATGCTCTAGAAAAAAGATAAATACTAGAAATTTCCACGTTAATTAGAAACATCCGACCATCAAACTAAAAGTCTGTAGCTATCTATGACCATTGGATCTGTTATGTTATCTAAAAAATTACCCACCTTTGCCATTATAAATTAAAAAAGGTTTATTAAAAAATCAACCGTGTAATGGAGAAAATATTTTGCCCGGCCAAAACCATTAATAATTGAAAAAAATGATTTATGAGAAAAAACATCAACCACGTAGGGAGAATAATATATTGACCGAGAAAACCATCAACTCCATATCTTCAAGGAAAAAGATCGGAAGCAATCTATTAGATACACAGCGCGTCGCCGGCGTCGTTGGTCACGAGGACAGGGCTCTTGAGCTGCATCTTGGCGGTTGCCCATGTCATTGTCTCGGCACGGCAGCCGACGAGCCTTCCCTGGCCGGCAGGTGCAGCGGGGTGTCACCGTCCGTCTTCCGGGCGACGTGTAGGTCCTCCTTCACCTTGACCACCTCCCGCGACAAGTCGTCGGTGCGGCCGTGCAAGGCGGCGAGGTGGAGCGTCGTGTTACGGTGGGGCGCCACGGAGTCGAGGATGTCACGGTCATTGGCGTCGGCGGCGGACACGATTCGCAGCATCTACTTCAAGGTACCCATCTCCCCATGTATGCGTCGCGGCTTTGCAGCCTGGGGTGCATGCTGCATGTACGATGGGTTGCCGTCCACAACAAAGGAACATGGAAGCAATATCGACAAGGGCAGAACAGAAGAGAAGGGGGCTAGATGGAGAATACTATATACTTTTGTCATCCGCAATGCAATCAGGAAAGCCAATTATGGTCTATTCATTGTTCTTTTTCATCCTTCCATTATATGTCAACCACGACACAATTCGAAATCCATTATTATTTTCATCACTCATCAACCAAAGGTACGCCCGTCTCAGTGAATCGATCTAATCTATCTCCTGCGATCCACGTAGAAAATTTAAAATAATGGCATCATTATTATGTTGTTTTAGTGTATAAGTTGAAATTGTTACCAAAAATTTAATTAATATTAGTACAGGAGAGGAATTGTGGAAATCTAAGCATGGATCACTAGAACGTCGTTTAGTACAGGAGAGGAATTGTGGAAATCAAAGCATGGGTCACTAGAACGTCGTTTGCAATCTTGCTCGGTGGTGAACAAATCAGTTTTGATATGGTCCTTATTGACCATAAGGTAAAATACTTTTTAACTGTGCTTTTGTAATGGCTATAGATTACTTCCAGTTTACATACTAATGATAAAAAAATAGGGGACCAAAATGCATGGAGTTATCAATAGGGGATATATGGATAAATTCAAATCACTGATCAAAGAAGGTGAAGTTTACATCATTACAATGTGAGTCACAACAGTTGCACAAAAATATTGACCAAGGGAGAATGCCAAGGTAGTCAACTTCTTAACCACAACTAATATAAATAAGATCAAAGATACATGAGACATTCCAAAGTATAGTTTTAGTTCTCCATACATGTTTTCTAATAGAGTAAATATGGACATGTACCTTTTTGGTAAGAATGCTATTGCTAACATGATATCTTTTATGATATTTCTCTCATGTGATCACTATTTGATGGGTACTCATAATTATGTATTATATAGGTATCATTCAAAGTCATTTGCGGAATTAGTCTACATACCTACACGCTTCTGCTATTTATTTTAATCACTTTTGTCTCCTGCGACCAACATGATATGATACTCATTCATAATTAGGTATAACTTTTATTTTTATTTTTATGTTTTTGAATTAGTACGCACGAATAATAATGTCCTTAATGAGCATCAGATATAATTTTATATTAACTTAATAATAATGTTTTTAAGAAGGAGCCCCTACTTTTTAATTTGTTTCAAGGTATCTTAACTCTGAGTACATGAGGAAATAAAGTGCATCATCTGATGCCAATGCACAATGCAACTCCCAAATTTTTGATCTCATGGATGCACACGATGCAAGTTGGCTGCACAGGGAACACCAGATCGATCATGGGATAGTCAAAGAGGAGATTTAATTCAAGAAAGGGAAGGCAGGAACATTCGGGCTACCAGTGCCTTGGCATCCGACATGCGCGGCATGTATATTGACATAAGCACCAGCCACACATATGTAGACAGGTATGAAACCTTGCTAGATCTTATAATTATAATTTAATTTATCTCCTGCAACACAAGCGATATGATACTTATTGACCATTAGGTATGATGCTCATTGAAACTCTAATGTTCTTGGATTAGTTTGCACAAATTAATTTTATAATCCTTATTAAGCATTAGGTATAATTTGTTTACTTAATAATAATATTTTTGGAACTGTTGGCATGGGAGCCCCTACCGTTTCTTTTTTAATTTTTTATCCTAGCCTAGAAATTTATCTCATGGGGATTCCAGCCTGTTTGGTACTATGGAAAATCTCCAACTGTTAGGTTGGAGGCCTTTCTCAAAACTTATTAATAATTTCAATGAGTTACCTTTGATTAAATGGTAATTAATGTTGCTAAAATTATGTAGCCATGATGGACCATGATATGTCGAGTTACCAAAGCCTATATGGAAAACTTCAAACCTCCACATTAAACGAAATCTGTAATTTTTTCATTATGAAAGATAATGCTTTGACGCTAAGTTTGCATTCAATTAGCCATAAATTGCATTATGAAAGAAAATGTAAAGTAATATATACCTACATAATTTGTACCTAAGCTATCCACATCTTAACCATTATAAAAAATAACAAAAAATCTCAAATCTATATGTGAATGCTAATATAAGCTAGCTGTTACGAATAATAATTCAACATCCATAAAGTGAAAACTTATATTATTATAAATAATTACTTTTATAAGCTTATCTAGCATCTAAACATAACTTTAGCAAACAAACATAGCAATAACACTTACAACTCAGTTCTATATTATATTAACACTCTTAATGATAAATTTGTAAGCCATTGCCTTAAAAAAAAGTTTAAACATTTTGGGTTCGACATCTTTAGTGCCATGGTGCACGTACTTATGACATTGTCAAAACTATGGGAATAGCGTAGGACCAAGAATAATCTTTTAATAAAACATGTAACTTTTAAATAAACAACAAAACAAGCAGTACAATTTTAAATTAATACATGCACAATTAAATCTTGCATGAAAAGATTAGCTATTGTCAACACGGTATATAATAGCTATTGTACTTAACGAATTAATAAGCTTAGAATTTGGGGAAAGAATAAAAAATAGGATCATGTTATCAAATAGATACTGTAGCTAAAATTATTATAATCTGAACATAGGTTTCAACAAAATGTATTGAGATACATAGAGGTCCTATGTAAAGTAAAAAACTATAGGCTTGGATGAAAAAATATAAAAACCAATATTTAATAGATTAGCTCAATTGAATAAAGACCATAGAGTGCCTATTAAGCTATTATTTAGAATATTAGTGAATAAAAAATGATACTCAATATTAATAATTCTTATTAGTGTCCTATAAGATTCTAACCCGTGCGAGAGCACGGGTTGGTGAACTAGTGATAAACAAATCCAAATATATGTTCATCTAAAAAAAATCCAAATATTTGTTTAATATTGATATATCAAAGTATTAGTCCATATCAAAGAGATAAATTCTGAAAACGTACCTTAATTGTTTTGGCAACTGCTCCAATACTCCTTTCCTAAAAAATTGCACACATCTCAAAGCAACTCATCTCCATTTATCAATTATTTTTGTAATTAATTGTAACCTGGGTCCCGAGTGGGCCTGTCCATGCCTGGCCCTGTACCCAGCCCAGAAACGCAGGTGGAGTTCCCTCCTGATTCCCTGCTTCGGCGGCAGTTTTTTCGCGAGGCCGCCGGCGCTGCATCGTGTTTCCCGGTTGCGCCAACGCCGAATCCCTGGTAGCCTCATTCACCTAATGGTTGCCTTAGCGCTCTCATCACTCCTCCGCGGGTACATTGCGCCGCCGCTCCATTCGTCGGCAGGAGTTTGACATCGGCCGATGCTGTTTCAACTGTAGGCAGTGGTCTGCTGGCCCGTCGTGTGGATGGAAGTCTGCCGCCGGCTGCTGTCTGTGCTAGAGGGCTGCGAGAGCTGCAGCCACATGGTGGACGCCAGCTCAGGCAACCAAGACGAGGCAACATCTCCCTGTGCTGACGCTCGACATGGATGATGTAGTAATGGCGGTCGGCAAACTGCAGACTCCACTGTGAATTTTTTCAGACACGGTCACACAGAGGAGGAATGATTCCTAAGAATAGCAATGAACAGCTATGACCAATCACTACAGATGGTACGTTAAAATTGTGTACAGATTAGGACAAATCTACCAATGTACCAATACACCTAAGAATGATTCCTAAGAATAGCAATGTCATTAACAAATCTACCGATAAACAAGACTTAGTACAATAAACCTCACAACTCTGAGCCACCATGCAATTTGAGCATACCAATGTACTTGGGTTTTTGAAACTGAATGGCGTCCAACATAACAAGCAACAATTTTTTATTTAAGTTTTCTATATACTGGATTCTTGTGGTCATGGACAATATTAAATAAAATGAATTCCCAATACTGGGTTAATTGTGTTTTCTACTAGATCACAACGACTGCAATTCGAACGTCAATTTGCCAGTTGTTGTTCGATGTACGAATCAATAAGTTGGCTTTACTACTCCAACAGAACCTAGTAGTCTGCATGGCCGGCCTGACCTCTTTCTCGACAATCTAGGCGAAGGGGCGAGCATGGATGCAGTGGCGGCAGAACGAGGCATAGGGATGCGGTGGCCGTGCGATGAATAGAGATGCGGCGGCGGTGACTGCGCGATGAGCAGAGCCGCAGGAAGTGCGCCGTACCAGCAGAAATCACGATCGGGACTCCCATTTGGGTTTCAGGGTTGGGCACCAGGGCTGGCACATGGATGGGCCAAGCCCAGGTTAGATTTAATTACGGAAATGATTAATAAATACATATGTGTTGCTTTAAGATGTGTGCAATTTTTTTAGGGATGGAGTACCGGAGCAGTTCCCAATTATTTTATCTTTTGGAGCTCCTATAACTTCTAGTGGGTAATCAGCAAATAAAACTAATTACATATATGGAAGAATTATTGATATTAAATTGCATATGTATAATTTCTATAGTAGTATGTATAGTTTCTATAGTAGTATGCATAGTAAATGTTGCCTCATAACGATCATATTATATATAGGATCAGAGGCTGGCACACATCCGCATAACAAATGTAACGCACAATGCTAGCAGGTTATTTTTTTTTCTCGGGTTAATTTTCCTTTGAGGCAGGAGGGAAGAAGTTAAGAACAAGTGACAGGGCGTGATGTCTAAAGCTAGCACAACATGACAACAACTAGCAAGAGCCCCGCGGCAATTGCCGCGGGCTAGGCAAGGCAGATGATATTATCGTTTTTTTAACCCCTCAAACATATACACATCAATTATCTGTTGCATTGTATAGAGTACCAGAAGTTAAATTTGTTAAGATATGGACATCCTCATCTATAGCAGCATTCCAAAAAATATATCTGTAGAGAGAAAGCATGCGGAACTATGTACCAAATCCGCTGTAACAGAAGTTACACAGCATTTTGACCTGACCATGGAAGCAGAAATAGATGTCAGCAAGCTGAAGCAGAGGGCAGGGTTTGTCTTCATAGATGAGGAAACATGCTTTGTAAAATAGAGGTATAGGGTAGAGTTCCATTTCATAAACAAATGATGAAACATGTCGAAAATTAAGATACACATTATATGTCTGCATATGCTGTGAGAGGAACACAAACACTTTGATAATATATTGCATGATGAACCCAGAGAAGTATCTAATCAATGAGTTATATCCAGCTAAAAAAATCATATGTTCTCAGCACCAGTAACAGGAAAATTGTTTAGTGTGTGCTTGACTCATTGGCTACAAGATCTTTTATCATTACCCCTCTGCATACCGCTAAGGCAAATCATATGTTACAATCTCATGCTTTGGCTGAACTGGAGTACCTACAAATTGGCAACATAGTTCCTTCAAAAAAAAAAAACAAATTGGCAACATAGGTAAATATGTACTGCTTGAATATATAAATAAAATGCAGACAAATTCACAAGGTAGATATCTTACCTACATCATAAGTAAGAACCGGTATGAATAATTTTGCTATGCCTTTCAGAAACCTATTAACATAATTCAGATACGCGAGGAATGAATATGCTTCAATCCGCCTACTAAGACTTCGTTTGAAACCAAAACTGCACCTAGTCTCTGTCCTTAGCAAGGCATCAAGAGCTTAAACTGAAGTTGAGGAGACAAATTCCATGGATCATGAGGTTGGCAATTCAGATGACACTACAAGGAATGAGGATCAAATCAAAAGCAATCCATGTGACCCACCCTATGGGCAATAGAATCCATCATTGTGACAAGTACATGTACGAAAAAAAACAGCAAGCATAAGTTGATGGACAGATTTTCCCGTAACAAACAATGGTGCGCAAAATACATAATCGACAGCATGTGTACGCAAATAACAACAAACATTAGTTGATGAGCTGATTTTTCTAGTCGCAAACAATGGCCAGCTAAACACAGATAAACAGGAAACAAAAGAGAGCATAATGGTGAAAAATATTTACCCAGAATTATTCAGAAATCCAACAGCAACATAATATAGCTGGAGTCAATACAATGCAAGAAATTTGATTATACATCGACGCAAAGAATACCTGGTCATTTGAGAGTAGCGCAACTGTGCGGCCTTGCATCAAACATGCCACGGGCGCCACGGATTGGGGAATGGCGGCAGGTTCTAAGGACGGAGAAGATGGCCAAGGCACCCCTGCAAGCCTCCACAGGTATGGAAGAGAAGAGGTGGCTGACATCATCCCAGTCCAGCGGTTACAGGGGCCTGCCGCACCTGACCCGCACTCCGCCGGCGTCATGCACTCCTCGAGGCGGTGTGCGCTGGACCCGAGCACGCTGTCACCCACCGTCGAGGTCCATCGATGATCGCAGCAGAGTCCACCACCCGTACACCTGCTTGAATGTCGCCCATGAACCCAATCGACCTGGAACCCTAGATGAAGAACCAAATCGAGCTGGGACATAAGAATCGTAGATGAAGAAACAAATCGATTTGGGATCCAAGAGAGGCTGTACCTAATCCACCGCCACCAGCAAGGGAACCCACAGGCTATGTCGCCCTCCTCGACGGTGTGTAGGCCACCGTCCCTTGCGCCGCCTGGTACGCCTCCCGCTCGTACAGTCGCTGGCCGCATGGTACGACGGAGTAGCCGAGGACCGACCTCTCTTCGCCCAGCTGCGGGGTTCTGCTGGGCAGCGGAAGTGACCGGCGTCCGTGCCAACCTAGAGCACCAGAAGAGGGAGGCGAGCGATAGGGACGGAACCTGTGGCTCCAACGGCGGCGGGTGGAACGGCGGCGGCGGGTGCGAGGAGCAGGGGATGAGGGAGGCAGATATGGTCGGGGTAGGGACCAGATCGTTCCAGAGACATCATGCGAACGGGTGATTGAACAAACGAATGGACGACCGGGATGGAGCGCTGCTCGGCGGATCGGACGGACGCGGAAGGCTATGGGACTGTAATACTGTTCATTCGGTTACTGTTGTTAAGGCGGAAGAGAGACTAAAGATCTTACTAGCAAGAGCCCCACGGCAATTGCCGCGGGCTAGGTAGAGGCAACTGATAATTTTGTTTTTTTTGTCATCTATAAAACATAACGTGCATCGAATATCCATGGTGTATAGGCTAACAAATGTTAATTTTCTTGAGATATGATCTTTGAACAAATAGAAGTACCACGTAAATTGTACATGTTGTTAACAGAGACAACAAATGCAGTACTGGAAGGTGAGAAGGTGATTTATCTACAAAGGGTACACAAAGGTCTGAAGATTACATGCTGGAAAATAAGCAAAAGGAACACATTTCATCTTCATAATTATGAGAATCACAACATAACATGTAACTAAAGGTTAACCCATGACCTATATGGGTACAGCAACCGAACAATGCTTCTGATTTATGAATCCTCCAATTTAAGGCTTCTTTTTTTTTCTGGGCATCTCCAATTGGTGCAACATTTATTTATTAGCTGTGACAAATCTGATAAAAAACAGAGTGACTGCATTAGTATTCATGGAATGGTTTAAATAGCAGAGAGTAATGAATATTGGCAGTATGGAACAATAAGTGTAGATTAGCAAATAGCAAACATGAAAGGCCTCATTGCATTGTAGGACATCGACATTAAGCTATAGGAAGCAGAAAACCCCTATTAATACACTCATGAAACAACAAAAAGATATAGGGTAGCAAACATGAAAGTGATCAAGAAAATCTGTAAAAATAGCATGGTGGTAATGGTACCAGCAGACTGATATCAAAACTGGATAGGTCTACATCTAGCACACTACAGGGGCAATCTCCAGAAATAATCGCGTGGAACCAAAAAAACAAAGTGTTCAAGGTACAATGGTTGACATGCTTACCCATAGTAATTAGAAATGGATGTTCCAAAAGAATGGCTTAACCGAGCTTCTTCGACACAACAGTATGCAAATAGCATGATTAGAAATAGCATGATTAGAAATGGCTTAACCGAGCTTCTTCGACACAACAGTATGCATCAACCAGGTGAGCCTGTGTACCTCTTTTGCACCGCAACGGTGTATTGAAGTTTTGAATCGTTATCCTGAGTAGATGTGAGGTAGGCACACAATGAACATGGCAAATACACTGAGGTGTATAGAAAAACACTAACCAGGAAATGAAGACGCAAAGGAAGCTGTCCTGCGTGTACGACGAACATTAGGCTGCGGCGACTGAACTGGTGTTGTCATTGCCTTCTTTGTAAAATTTGGAAGTTTTAGCAGGCAACTGAACACAAGGGCCACAACTCTATTTTCCAGAGCAGGGAGAACACAAGCATAACTGTGAGTATAATCTATTGTTTTAATTGTATGATGCAATGTTTCATAACTGTGAGTATAATCTATTGTTTTAATTGTATGATGCAATGTTTCTATTCTGACAGTAGGCTAATTTGATACAGTCTAGAATAGCTGACGCTGTGATCCAGCATGTATCTATGCCTAGAATCACATCATGGAGAAGCTGTACGAGCAGAGCACAATAGGGAATATCTGAAATTCATGTAAGGCAGCATAGTACGAACAGACACTCATATTTGCTTGAAGGATAAAATTGTAGAGAAGAGCTGGCCGTGCGGCCGCACGTAAAACGCAGCGAAATTAGCCAACTAAGGAATTTTATCGTACGCTGTTTGAGAGTGCACAACAACAAACGAATAGTGACCCCTGCATATCATGTCTGACGAGTTTGTGCGAACCCAATAAACGCAGTATGGAAACGAAAAAGAATTTGTATCAACAGCTGTATTTGGCCGCGCCGGTGTTCCAAGAGGCAGCGCAATACCTTGAGGTTGAGGGCACGGTCAGGCGGCCACGGGGTCAGCCCACGCCGAACGGCGCAGGAGACAGCACCAGCGCGACTCCGGAGCTGGGAGGGTCCGAACGGGGAGAAGACGAAGTGGCGGGCGGTGCACGGAGCGCCGAGGCACGGGCACGGCATAGGTAGGTAGAGGACCCGGGCCTCCAGGAGGCGGAGGCGGGAGGGCCCAAGGGGAGACGATGAGCCTGCGGACGCGGTGCGGCAGGACGGGGTGGCCTGTTTGAACGGCGATGCGGCAATCCGCTGCCACAGCGGCGGGCGAAGCGGCAGCGGGGAGCGGAGGAGGGAGGAAGCAGGGCAAGTGGCCTAGGCACCTAGCGATCGCGGCGGCGGCGGCGAGGACGATGGGAGTCGAGGTCCGGAGTCGGGAGGTGGAAGACGCGCTGCGGATAGTGTCGGGCTGGGGCAGAGATGGTTCTCGGCCTGGGATGGAGGGTGCGGATGTAGCGACGTGTCACGATCGGACGAACGCGAATAAGTGAGTGTGCCCCGGTACCTGTGTACCGCTTGTAAGTTGTCGTTGGATTCGTCTTAAGATTCGTGCTATCAGATTCTGTTTCCTCACCAAATGTTGTTGTTAGCTTAATGCACATGTAGCTACAGTATTAGTACAGTAGCACAGGTACAGGCGCGGACCCCATCTTCCCATCTTTTCCATGTGCATGACATTTGCATCTTGTCTTGTTGTGCTACACGGTGCATCAGGAGAGGGAGTAAAGCCATAGGGCCCACTTGCTACTTGCAAAGATGGAGAACTAGTTTGCATGATTTTGCTACTCTAAATATTCGTCATCATAATTGTTAAACCATATATCCAATTTAAAATCCGATCGAACAACGGTGTTTCTTAGAATTAACTCTACAAATCAAGACAAATATTGGATATGTTTTCATGTAAAATAAAATATAGCATCTAGGCCCCACATAAATGCTCAAGCGAGAAGATAGCTAATTTTAGTAACAAAAGCGATGCCCGAGTTGTTTTATGGTTACCGAGATTATGGTTTAAAGTGCCCCCGAACTATCAGAAGAGTTGGTTCATTTTAGTAATAAAAACGATGACGAGTTGTATTATGTTGACGAGATTAGGGTTCAAGGCGTTCCCGAGTAGCGAGCGTTGGCTGATTTTAGAAATAAAAGCGATGATCGAGTTGTATTATGCCGACTGAGATTAGGGTTCAGGGCGTTCCTTGAGTATCAGGAGCATTGGCTGATTTTAGAAATAAAAGCGATGACTGAGTTGTATTATGCCGACTGAGATTAGGGTTCAGGGTGTTCCCTGAGTACAAAAGCGTTGCTTCATTTTAGTAATAAAAGCGATGACTGAGTTGTATTATGCCGACTGAGATTAGGGTTCAAGGCGTTCCCTGAGTAGCAGAAGCGTTGGCAGATTTTAGTAATAAAAGCGATGACTGAGTTGAATTATGCCGACCGAGATTAGGGTTCAAGGCGTTCCCTGAGTAGCAGAAGCGTTGGTTGATTTTAGAAATAAAAGCGATGATCGAGTTGTATTACGCCGGCGAGATTAGGGTTCAGGGCGTTCCTTGAGTATTAGGAGCGTTGGCTGATTTTAGAAATAAAAGCGATGACCGAGTTGTATGATGCCGGCGAGATTAGGGTTCAAGGCGTTCCCGAGTAGCGAAGCGTTGGCTGATTTTAGAAATAAAAGCGATGATTGTTACTCATTATCAAAAGCGGACCCACGTGTCGTTTTTAAAATTTATCTAAATATATCCATGCGAGATCTTTTTTGAAGAATTTATTGAAACGAATTTAATGGTGCAATCGGAATTTAATTTAGAGTTTTAGCTTGTGATTTATAACATTTTTGGTTAGATGAAATAGTGGGGTCCACCTGCATGTGCTCTCCCTCTCCACTTTTCCCCTCTCTCTCTCTCTGAGTCACATGTGCAACAGTGCTTTCACTGTAGATTGGCAGGGAAGTTCATTCTAACAAGGATCTTATCATCAGCTCTAATGAGGGGGTACACAGGTACCGGGGCACACAAAATTCGCGTTGGTGCGGCAGGACGGGGTGGCCTGTTTGAACGGCGATGCGGCAATCCGCTGCCACAGCGGCGGGCAAAGCGGCAGCGGGGAGCGGAGGAGGGAGGAAGCAGGGCAAGTGGCCTAGGCACCTAGCGATCGCGGCGGCGGCGGCGAGGACGATGGGAGTCGAGGTCTGGAGTCGGGAGGTGGAAGACGCGCTGCGGATAGGGTCGGGCTGGGGCCAGAGATGGTTCTCGGCCTAGGATGGAGGGTGCGATGTAGCGACGTGTCACGATCGGACGAACGCGGGAGAGGGAGTTCCTGTTGTACTGTTCATTTGGAACACTGTTGCTAAGGCGGAAGAGAAACTAAAGATCTTATATGATATGATATGATGAGGATTTGATCGAGCAGGTGAGGTAGTGAAGTACTGGCCATTCGTGCATATCTTGTCCGTGTGCAAGATCATGTGCTAGCGGCCATTTTATTACTCGAGTGAGCATCTCCAACAGTTCCCTACTTCTCACTTGCCAAATTGCGAGTTTTAGCAAGTTGCTATAATGATTTACCAAGTTGAAAAAAGCCCATCTCCAACAGTTCTCTATTTCTCATTGCCAAATCAAAAAAAAGAGGAGGCCCACCTCAAGAGTTTGTTGACCGGTAAATCTTCGTGCGTAGCCTGGCTGCGCCCCTTCCTCCATCGCGTGACTCCACTCCATCGCGTGATCGAACACGCCGCCACTGGAGCACCTCGCCGTGGATGTGGAATAGGACATCGGCGCCCCAGCCCCAGCCCCCCTGGCCGCAGGTCAGCATCTCCCCCTGTAGCGCTGGGGTTTTTTTTTTATCTGTATGCCCGGTTATGTGATCTAGGTTTTGATGTTGATCCTCTCTACTCGCGATTAGGAATCATGCCTAGGAAAAGATCCCGTGCTCAAAGAGTACTAGAGGAGTCATCATCCGATGATGATGAATTGCTAATATTATCGACTGCTCAACTTGTGCAAGCCGCCTTCTCCAATGAAAAAGGAACACACGGTGGCTCTGTGAAAGGTCACAGAGTTCTTGACCGTGATAGACAAGGCGGACAGGATGTTTCAAGACTACTTAGCGGACAATCCAACATACACCGATGAGATGTTCCGTCGAAGGTTCTTGGTCTTACAACTTTGCATGAATTTGTCTCAGCAGCTGAAATTTTATTTTAGTTCTGAATATTTTGTGCTGTTCTTCAGGTACAGGATGTCTAGGGACCTTTTCAAGCGCATATTGAAAGCCGTGGAAGAGCATGATGATTATTTTGTCCAGAAAAGAAATGCGGCTAATGTTCTTGGACTGAGTTCCTTCCAAAAAGTCACTGCAGCAATGCGTATGCTTGCCTATGGGGTTCCAGCTGATGCGACAGACGAGTACGTTCGCATTGGCGAAAGTACTGCACTTGAGAGCCTGCGCAGGTTTGTTCGGGCAGTTATTGAAGTTTTTGGTGAGCAATACCTCAGGAGCCCGAATGAGGCGGACATAGCACGCATAGTTGCATTGGGTGAGAAAAAGGGATTTCCAGGCATGCTAGGGTCCGTTGATTGTATGCATTGGGCGTGGAAGAACTGCCCATATGACAAACAAGGTCAGTTGGAGGGGCATTGTGACAAGCCCACTATCATTTTGGAGGCTGTTGATTCAGAAGACCTTTGGATATGGCATGCCTTCTTTGGAATGCCCGGGTCTCACAATGACATCAACGTTCTTGATAGATCTCCCTTGTTTGATAACTTGGCGGAAGGTATTGCTTCAGAAGTGAAGTTTTCCGTTAACGGCCATGACTACACAATGTGTTATTACCTTGCAGATGGTATATACCCCTCATGGGCTACTCTGATCAAGTCCATCACTCTACCTATGGGGAACAAGAAGCAATATTTTGCCAAAGCACAAAAAGCATCGAGGAAGATGGTCGAGAGAGCTTTCGGGGTTCTCCAATCAAGGTGGGCAATTATTCGAGGACCCGGACGCCCTTGGGACAGTGAGACTTTGGCACTGATCATGAGGGCTTGTATCATCATGCACAACATGATTGTAGAAGATGAAGGTGGTACGAGTTTGGTTGGCCCCATTGAGGGGATCTTTGCTTGCGTTCAACCAGCCTGAGCAAACAACTTCATCTTCCTTACAATCAAAATTCTTGGACCACCTAGTCTTGTTAACCTTCTTAGCACGACGAGGAGGCACAACTGCAACATCGACCTCTGGACTGATCTGAGTTTCTGCATCTGGAGATATTGTAATGAGGTCGTCTAAACCAGCAACATGGCCGTCTTGTCCATCCAGGAGGATGCTCGGCAAGAAACCTTCTCCGTCCGCCTCCATGAGTCTAAACAAATGTAAAACAATAGAATTTATAAGCCATATTGAGCTGCAACATATTGTATCATCGAGCAACATGGAACATATATTCATCATCCACATAGAAAATTATAATTAAGAATAATGCATTGATCTGCACATGTGAACAATATAATTTATATACAATGTGCAGCAACATATTGTACCATCGAGCATCAGCAAGCAACATCGTACCTAGACATGAAGTGCATCTATCAAAAAAAAAAAAAACAGATCGAAGTACATGTATCACCAACTAATAATTGATCTGCACATGTGAACAATATAATTTACGAATAATTGAGCAGAAACATATATTGGGCTTGCAACTAATCTATCATGGATCATCAACAAGGGACATTATCAATCCTAGGTATCTTGCTGCCAATCTCATCATACCTAGACATGAAGTGCATCTATCAAAAAAAACAGATCGAAGTACATGTATCACCATACAGCTACAAAAAACATGCTCTTCTATTAAACGACGTTCAGCAAGCATCATCATTCACTTCTATTTTGTTTCTATCATCGATCATCAACAAGGGTCATCAAAGATTGATCATCCTCCTTGATAAAAAATCAACTATACCTAAAAAACTGAAGGCGGCCTAGACTATCACAACATCATTATACCTAGACATATAAATTGCAACCGAGGATCCAATCTTGCCTATCAGATCAATGGGAACTCCAACAGCAGAGAGGAGCGCATACATCAAGAACCCTAGGATGACGAGGGTATGTACCTCAACAGCAGATCCGATCGAAGAAGAGGCGAGGCCTCCTGACGTGCGCCCGAGATGGCTCTTCCAGTTCGAGGACGGAGGAGGCGACTTGGGCTTCTTGCGACGACGGAGGAGGCGACTAGGTCCGCGGTCCGTCTCGCGACGACGGGGCGGCGACTTCTTGTTGAAGACTGATCGATCCAGGTCCAGATATAGAGGGGAGACGCGCAGCTGAACTCGCGGGAAGGCGCGGGACAGGCGGTGAAACTTCCACGACCGCGCGGGAAACAGATCGATCGCGCGGGGAGGACCGATTCCAAGTCGAGTTCGCGTGCGTATGTTTACGCGCGCGGTGAGGAAGTTTGGCAAGTTGGAAAACTTTGGCAAGCCAAATAGAGAACTGTTGGAGATGGTTTTTTCATTGTTTTGCCAAATTTCATAGGATGGCAAGCCAAATAGAGAACTGTTGGAGATGCTCTAAGGTCTCTTTCTTTACTCGAGTTGTGGGGCCCACGGTTTGGTTCAGGGCAACGTCGAGCTCCTTGAGCATGGAGGTGGAGCAGGTGGCAGGCAAGCAGGGAAGCCAAGCAGTGTTGAATTAAATTAAGCGGAGCAGCGATGTGCGTGGAATTAATATTATTGCAGGCACGCAAGGGTAGACTTGTCCAAACTGCTATACGTACATAATGCAAAATGGCACTGTAGTGATGTCTATATAATTCAGAGAACAGCAATGTCACTGCAGTGATGTCTATATAGCTCGTCTTTCAGTGTACAGAGCCAACAGCACCAAGTCAAATGGAGATGATGTGGAAAATGAGTGGATACTATGATATTGTATTGTAGGAGATGGGAATAGGAGGCATAAAGAAAGCAATTATCATCTATCCAAAGCAACAGTTCACGGCCGCGTGGAGTCCGGTGACAATGACATAAGGTGTTCCAGGAGCTGTCTCCAATCCTCGTATTGTTGAATATGGGCCAGCTCTCGTCTCCGTGCCAAAACAGGTGTTAATCCTTGTGTCCGGAAGTGTGTTGCTGGTCAGGTATAGATTTTCAGAAATTACAAGTAGTGTTGGGAGTGGGACAGGGAACCAAACCTGACGGGGCGAACTGGTGTTGGAATTGTTACCTACAATTTCGGTGCTCCCTCTTAACATGAACAAAGTAATTTGATCCATACAATATGGCTGATGCATGTGCTGCCATAATTCACAGCGTCGAAAATGACAGTCATGTACTGCCAACAATTTGGCTTCCTAGATCTATGAAAGACAAGCAGCCTCCTCGTTTGAGGAAAACTGTAGTGTCATCCACCGCCACGAAAACAATTTTAAGAGAGGACTTTTAATTTGGGTGGCGCCAATTGTACACGACAATCTTTGTGTTGATTCTGGGCGACAAGTAATTCTAGAAAATGCTAAAAATATGACCGTCTCTCTGCAAATTGATTTTCTGACGTGGCACGTTACCGAGTCGAACCGAACCTCCGCTAGTCTCGTTTGCTCCTGCCACACCCGCACCCCGGTCTACGCCGAATGCCACATTACCGAGTCGAACCGAACCTCCGCCGTGCAAAGTCTTCCATCGTCTGCTCCATCTGCGAGTCGCACAGCCGCACAGGTCCACTACCGCTGCGCCGTGCTACCGAAGATGGTTCCTTGTGGAACATCTGGTAGGAGCCATAGGAACAGAGAACTACCATGAGGTTGCAATCAAGTGTACTGAAGTGGCACTTGACTGTGGCCTGGGAGAACTGCAGAAACATGACTTCGGACGTCTGAGGAACCAAACAGAACAAGGATCCTTATATTGTGACCACAGAGCACCCTTTTTTGTGTAAGTACTGTGTAAGTTCCGAAGTAATCGCAGGTTGCTACGTCCATGCCAGCGCCAGCGCCGTCGACGTCGCTGGCCTCAGCCTCGCTGAGTGTCCCTGCACCCATCCGCACATCGACTAAGCCGCCGCGAACGAGATTGACTGAGCTATGACCCCACTGTCCTGCGTATCGAAGAGAAAATGGAGTAATCAGTCAAGTAATTTGTAATCCCATGGACCGAAACAGGCAACTGCTGGGGTTGGGTTGGACCCAGATAGAGTAGGGCTCGGTCCTGATCCAAAATGAAAATTAATTTTTATTTTTTGTTCTGTGCATGAGGATACCAAAAAAAAAAAAAATCACCTATGTATCAGGTCTGCAAAAGCTCATTACTATAAAATGTATATGCATGCAGCTGCCAAGTCTCTTCAATCCTGTCGTCTCTTTTTTTTTTGAAACTTTTCCTTGTTGTTATTGACTATATATAGTGTGCTTCTTTTTTCGGCTGTTGCAGGTCAAGTATAGCTTCACTTCATGTACGTGTGAAAAGGGATGGAATGTACGTGGCTAGCCCAATCATTGCAGTGAGAAACGAATGGGAGGCAAAAGGGAGTTAGTTTCTAGCCAGTAAAAGTGTTGTCGTACGTCCACATTGCTTGGATCTGGTTGCGAGGATCGTGCTTGTTCTTTCCGGCAGTTGCAGGCCAAGTTTAGCATCGTGTGTCAAATGAGATGGAGTATATGTGGTTAGGCAAATCTTTCGAGATGAGATAGGAATCGGAGGCAAAATGAAATTAGTTCCTAGCCGGGGAAGGTGCTGTCGTGCCTACACATTTCATGGGTCTGGTTGCAAGGTCATGCATTGTGTACGTTGTTCTAGGCCGAAAGCCTAGAATCCTGAATAGAGAAATAACGAAAGACTCACAATGGTTGGGACTTGTGCTTTCCTCAATACTCCACTCAATCCAATTACAAGGTAGCCCGCAAGGTGTATTTATAGTTGCCCGTGGGCTTTTACATGACAATAATGCCCTTAGGTTTTGCACCCTAATGCCTCGAACCCACTGTGGGCGTGGACTGAACCGTCTTGCTCACAGCACCAAGCTTTGTCTCCCGGAGGGCCGACCGAGATAGCCCCACCTGTCATCGGCCGCCTGTGAAGTCCTCCCTTGGATTCCAAAGCGCCCACCGAGCGTCAGCGAGCCAACTGCAAAAAGCAAGGAAACGCACCATGGCAAACAGGTTACAGGGCGACTCGCATGGGATTCGGGTGTCACGCCGAATGCTGGCGGCTGCAAGATTCGTCATCACCACTGCTTTGATCCTAACCCGACGAACCCAGCTCGCGGAAAACACCGTGACGACGGGATTCGGCACTTACGCCGAACCCAGAGGGCGTCGCCCATTCGGCATAGGCAAGGTGCCCAGGCTTCGGCAGTCCCCCAACACCAGTCACCTTTTATGTAAGTACACTCCGTCATTGTTATGATGTCCCCAGGAAATGATATATAAGAGGCTGGAGCACGTCAATTTCTACGTGTAAGGCGTAGGTATACACGTGCATCAACTTTTTTTTTTCGAAACCACGTGCATCAACTTAGCGTGTGAAGGTTCGATAGAAATGGGAGGCAGCAGGGAAGAAGTTACAGGATAAAGTCAAATAGGATGTTGCTCAGAACAAGTCTGGCAAATGATGATCGTAGCTGACGGGATCTGTCACCCGAACACCTCCAGTTGCTCGGCTTGTTCTCGCCCGCACGTTGCGCTCACCCGTGGCCGCTCGCACATGTTGCACGCGAGTCCGTGTCAACACGTAGCATGCCCGTCCGTGGCAACTTGCTCATGTCGTGTGCTCGTAGTCATCAATGGGTTGTGCTTCCTGCCTCAGTTCGATAGGGTGTCCTTCTAGCTACCTATGATTGCTACTTGCTCCATAGAATAGAGTCCTGACCTTAATGAAACAAAAGCACGTGCTAAGGCACGTTTTGTCAGGAAAAACCTGATCATACAAAAGCATTCCCAGCTTGAGACTCTGGCGTTTAGTCTATCTGATTTTTGTCTACCATGGTAATGGCACTCAATTATTCATCCAGGGATAAGTCACTACTCAGAACGCTGCCGTGTGCAACACCACACGGCAAAGTGTAGAAAAACACACGGTAAACTGCATACGGGAAAATTCGACACGGCAAAGAAATTTTGCCGTGTGCTTTTTGTCAGGGCACACGGCAAAATATTTCATATATTTTGCCGTGTGCAATGGACGGCACACGGCAAAGTTTTTGCGCCGTCACGCCGTCGGCCGTTTGCGTAAATTTTGCCGTGTGCAAAAAAACACTCGGCAAATTTTAGTTTATTTTTTTAAAAAGTTAACTTTGCCGTGTGCTAAGGAATAACACTCGGCAAAGTTTATTTTTATTTAATTTTACAAAGAAAAACTTTGCCGTGTGCACGAGCCAGAGGAAAAGACACCGCAGAGGATGCTAAACCGGGCACAAGGACCTACCTTACCTACCAACGGTAAGTGGATTACAAAGGTAATAAAGGGATTGTCACTTCCCTCACTACTACCACGGTTCCGGCCGAATAGGGAGCATCTACAAGTGAACCTAGCCTAAGCACCACGCTTATGCTAAAGAACGATTACTCTATTCCCAACGCGAAGCGAATAAAGTAAACTTGTAAACCAAAAAACAATAATAACAACGAACTTACTAGTATTAGAAGTTGAATTGCCGAATGATCCTGAAACCAAGCCTCGGGTTAGGAGACTTGATCCCGTAGGTACACTGGAGAGGAGACACCGACAGGCCGGGCTTCCTCCAAATCTACCTCCACTCTATACTCTCTCAATCTCTATTGATACTAATACCCTATAGAGATAGATCCATTTGAGGGACCCTTCTCTATCTAATTCTCTCTCTCTGGAATGGATTAATCTGAAGTCTAGAATGAATTAGGGTTTCTCCCAGGGCCAGGGGCTCTGAATATATAGCCCTCTTGGATGCACCACAGCCCTCGGATCAAACCGACCTAAATGGACGATTATTATTCATCTTCAAAGTCGGTGGAGGCAGGATCCACGAGCCTCCACCGATTGGTCCAGTGGAGGGGCGGCCGACTGCAGGCTAGGGCGGCCACCTCTCGGGTCTATGCCAGGTGGGCCCCAGGCTTCAGGTGTCGCCTTCTGGAGTCTTCTAGATTATACTTTTTCACCCGTTCGGTCTTTCTCTCTATGTAAACCCGACATGTGGACCATCTTGGGTAGTTTTCAGCCGTCACCCTGCAGAATTAGATATTCACCAAAACTCATGGAATTCTGTCAGTGGTAACCCTATATCTATCAAGTATTTATAAATAAGTCCATTTGCATGCCGAGTTGACGGTTAATTTTATGAGTTAACGACCGTCAACAAACTCCCCCACACTTGTCGTTTACTCGTCCTCGAGGAAAAGGATGGATTACTTTAAGCATAGCCTCAAACCAAGACATCAACATTAGATTATCCCCGATCATACCGCACCTTTGCGGGATTCAAAGTGTCTACCATTGAACCTTGGGGAGTTGAAAGATGGAACAGCGTGAAGTAGAGATCCTTCTTCTATCAATCCTGTCACTTGGAGTTTTTATAATATTTTTGCACAGAAAACTTAGCTTACCCTTCTCCATCATGTAGCACACTCGAATCACTCATTATATGTGGTATTTATAGAACTCACCATTATGTATAGAGCGCTCAAATCTCTCAATGTATGTAGTATTTATGGAACTCACTTGAGACATGTGAAGGGTATGCCTCCTATTCTATAAAGGCTTATGTGGAGTTTAAGGTATTTCAAGGAATAGCATTTTTACCTACGTATATTGATTAGTCAAAAACGGGAACCACGGAGAGGGGGCCTTACTCTAGATCAAGTTTGTGCAAGTGTGTGGAATATTTGGTGGCTAAATTGATGATAACGATGCTCCTTCCCTCTCTTGCACACTCTTCTCTTGAACATTGCTTTGCTGATCTTCTCTTAAATGATGACTTGACCTTCTTTTGATTAACTCTTTTGAACTTCTTTGAACTTCCTTCTCTTGGGATCAGAATACTTTGGAGCTCATGGGCTATCTCTTTTCTCTCTTTTTTTAACAATATTTTTGCATAGCCCATGTGTAAAGTTTCTTGAACATGATGATGACGATGATGACGATAATCTTCTTTTTTTTTAACAATATTTTTTTTAACAATATTTTTCCATAGCCCATGTGTAAAGTTTCTCTCTTGGATACAATAACTTTCTTGAACATGATGATGACGATGATGACGATAATCTTCTTTGAAAATACTAGATGACGATAACAATCCTTGGAGCATATAGAAGTTCTAAAAAGTGTAAAGTGTATGTATCCTCTCCCAGTGTAGGAGATGGATAAATGGCGGAAAGCATGTTTTTGCGTACTCGGTGTAGGAGCAAGCAGATATATATGTGGGTGTAAGTGCACTTGATCATATGAGTAAGAGACCCTTCTCTATGGCTCTAACACGCCAAGACTATTTCTCAACACAAATAAAAAGCTTATGTGCTGGTCTTTTCAAATTTTTGTCGACGAGGCTCTATAGACATTTATTACCACAGAGGAGAAGTGTAGCTAAAATTTTAAGGTTTTCGAAAAAGAATTCTCCAAGCAACTAGACATCAAGAAATCAGGTTCTCATGATTCATGCTATCTCACTGTCCACAACAACTTAAGTAAAATGGGGTCCCTATAAATAACGTTCCCAACAGTAACAGGAATTCCAAGGAATTATCATGGTGTGAGTCTATCTTGGGGTCATGATTAAAATAATCTACCTTCTCAATATATATAGCAGGTGATTTAAATCAAGGTGTTCCCCAAACGAATCGGAAAAACGTGATAGGTATAAAATTTGGAACGTAGGGAAGCAAACATGACCGTGGACGAAAGCTAGAGCCAAGTGGGCCCACCCCGTGGGCGGCGCTCGAGATTTGGGGCGGCCGACTCGGGTGTGGCCCTCGGGGTCCGCTTTGCCGAGCGTGATCTTTACGTCGTATCTTTTCAAATATTTTTGCTGTTTTGTGATATCCGTTAGTTTCGTCGTCGGTTGCCTCCCCCACACTAGATTACTGTTATCTTCATTCACAACAAGGTGGAGACAAAAGAGGCAACACATATGCAATAATAAATATAACTAGAAACTTTATTTCATCTTTATTAAGGCCTGGATTACAAGTATTAAAAGGAACTAAGATCGAGCTAAACTTTTAACAAAGCACACTTGCGAACTAAAACTTTAAACTAAGCGATCTAAATCTCCCTAGGCCTTCTGAAGCTAAGATAAATCTTATCTAATCAACTCGCTTCTCCATAGCGTCTAACTTCTTCTCTAGCTTATCTGTCTTCTTCTCTAGCGCACGAAGTCTATCTATGACAGTGACAATACTACTGCTCTGGACACGTTGGCAGTTTTGCAGAGATGCAATAATTTCGCACTGAGTTTCTAACTCCTTCTCTATGTCTGCAACAGTCTTGCGACACTTTCTTGGAGCTTCTGAAGCTGCGAGAGCTGCTTTCGGGGCTTCCTTCGGAGGGATGAACTTGACCTTGCTCGGGTGAGCACGGACTCCCTCAAAATAAGAGCGCTCTCCGGTGCTATACCTAGCACAGACGATCTCCCCTTGCTTGTTGGTCTTCACTCCCATAAGCATCTCATTGTGCTTAGGAGGGAGGATCTTGGTGCCTTCAGGGAGCTTCACAATAGGACCCTTTGGTGGAGGTCCATCTAGGAGCAAAGGCTTGGGTGCAGCGACGACTGGTTGAGCGAATTAGCAATGGCTATAAGCTTGGGGTTTTGGAGGGATAGAGGCTAGAGGTTTTGGCTTAGCAAGAACAATGGCCTTGGACTCAGACTCCTCCTTTGGGATGGTGTTGAGATCAATCCCAAAACGGATCAATCTCCTATC
Organism: Themeda triandra; assembly: GCA_018135685.1. NCBI lineage: Eukaryota > Viridiplantae > Streptophyta > Magnoliopsida > Poales > Poaceae > Themeda > Themeda triandra. The sequence goes on from JAENPR010001412.1 coordinate 61,645, forward strand.
TAAGTTTTCAGGCTCTGGCTTCACCATTGCTGCGTAGCAAGCTTGATGCTAGGAGGAGGAGGCTTTAGATGGAATGAGGTTGGCCTAAAGCTGGGCTTCTTTATATAGGGGGCTGGGAAAGCATCTAAAGGGAATCTCCGAAGGAATAACGCGTCAACGCGATCTCAAAAACCCTAATCGGCAAAAATTCCTGAAGGAAGAGTGTAGAAGGATCGCGAATGCAAAAGGCGGCGGCGAATGGGCGAAGCCACGGGGCGGCCGACCCTAGGTCAGAGGCGGCCGCCTCTGACAGGTGGCCTCCCCGGTCAGGGTTTTTCGCAACCTATTCTACGTAATTTTGTCATTCGGAAAAATACCCTGGACCCCGAAAAACGAAAAGTAAAATGGTCGGGCCCAACTACCTAATTGAGAAAGAAATTTAATTCATCTATTTCACCTATTTCTTCAATGGGCTCTAAAAATATTTTAAGACGTTGACCATTTACCTTGAATATCGTACCTTCGTTGTTGCGAAGTGTAACGGCTCCATGCGATGATGAGCTTACAACTTCGAACGGTCCTTCCCATTTGCTTCGAAGCTTTCCTTGCCCGAAGAGTTTGACCCTGGAATTAAAAAGTAATACCTTGTTTCCGGGTGTGAACTCCTTGATCTTGATTCTCTTGTCATGCCATCTTTTCACACTCTCTTTGTATATCTTGGCATTGTGATAGGCTTTTTCTCTCCATTCTTCTAATTCAGAGATTTGCATCCTCCTCTTCTCTCCTGCTGCTTCTAGATCCATATTCCATTTCTTGATGGCCCAAGTGAGCTTTGAATTCTAGCTCTACTGGTAAGTGGCAGGTCTTTCCATAGACCAGTTGATATGGTGACATCCCAATGGATGTCTTGTATGCTGTTCGATATGCCCATAGTGCATTGGGAAGCTTGTCCTTCCATGCAGTTCCCATTTCATTAACTGTCTTCTGAAGAATATTCTTGATTTACTTATTTGATGTCTCTGCTTGGCCACTTGTCTGAGGGTGATACGGAGTAGCGATGTTATGACGTACCCCATGCTTCAATAAGTATTGCTCGAAACGCTTGTCGATGAAATGTGATCCTCCATCACTTATGACTATCCTCAGGACACCGAATCTTGGGAATATTATTTCTTCGAACATCTTCTTGGAGCTTGAGCTATCTGCCTTTTTGCATGGCATAGCTTCGACCCATTTGGACACGTAGTCCATTGCTACAAGGATGTATTCACATTTCTTCAACGGTGGAAATGGTCCCATAAAGTCAACTCCCCAGACATCAAAGAGCTCGATCTGGAGATTTTTGACAAGTGGCATGGCATCCCTTGAATTAATGTTGCCATGTCTTTGACAAGGACCGCATCTCCGAATGAAGTCTTTTGTGTCTTCATACATTGTTGGCCAGAAGAATCCACATTGCCAAATCTTCGCATGTGTACGGAACACCCCATAATGGCCTCCAAATGGTGATGAGTGGCATCTTTCAATGATTTTGATTCCTTCTTCAGTGGGCACACATCTTCTAAGCAAGCCACCAAAACATACTCGGAAGAGGTAGGGTTCATCCCATATGTGAGTACGACTCTCCCGGATAAGTTTCCTTTTGTTGCCTCCCGGTGGTACGTAACCCGTAACCATAAAATTAACAATATCTCGCATACCAGGGGTCGATCCGTTGATTCCGTAGAGCATATCGTCCCGGAGTGCGTCGTCAATGGGTAGTTCCCTGTGGTTTCTCAAACTGCATTCTTGACAAGTGATCGGCAACAGAGTTTTCTACTCCCTTTTTATCTTTTATTTCTAAGTCAAATTCTTGGAGTAATAAAATCCATCTTATCAAACGAGGTTTAGCATCTTTCTTAGTGAGCAAATATTTCAAAGCAGCATGATCAGTATAAACAATCACTTTGGCACCCACTAAGTAGGATCTAAACTTATCAATAGCAAAGACAACAGCTAGAAGCTCTTTCAATAGTAGCATAATTAAGCTGAGGTCCTGTCAAAGTTTTGCTAGCGTAAGCTATTGCGTGATGCTTTTTATCCTTAGTCTGTCCTAACACTGCTCCTACAGCGTAGTCACTTGCATCACACATAATTTCAAAAGGTAGGGTCCAATCAGGGGGTTGAATGATGGGAGCAGAGATAAGTGCTTTCTTAAGGATCTCAAATGATTGCAAGCAGGCATCATCATAATCAAAGGAACATCCTTAGCCAATAAGCGGGTAAGAGGTCTAGCGATGAATGAAAAATCTTTTATGAATCTATGATAAAAACCAGCATGGCCAAGGAAACTTCTAATTCCTTTCACATTGATAGGAGGAGGCAGTTGCTCAATTACTTCTATTTTGGCTCTATCTACCTCGATGCCTCTCTCAGACACTAAGTGTCCTAGCACTATTCCTTCTCTAACCATGAAATGACATTTTTCCCAATTAAGGACTAAGTGTTTTTCCTCACATCTTTGCAAAACTCGATCTATGTTTTCAAGACACTCATCAAAAGTTTTTCCATAAACAGAAAAATCATCCATGAAAACTTCCATAATCTTTTCAATCATATCAGAAAATATAGACATCATACATCTTTGAAAAGAAGCTGGCGCATTACGTAACCCAAAAGACATCCTACGATAAGCAAAGGTTCCATAAGGGCATGTAAATTTTGTTTTGATCATCGGATAGATAGGGATTTGATGATATCCAGAATATCCATCAAGGAAGCAAAAGTAAGAATGGTTGGCCAATCGCTCGAGCATCTCATCAATGAAAGGCAAAGGAAAGTGATCTTTTCTTGTTGCCTTATTAAGCTTTCTATAATCTATGCACATTCGCCATCCCGTGACGGTTCGTTGAGGGATTAACTCATTATTCTCATTTTGGACAACAGTCATGCCTCCCTTTTTAGGCACAACTTGACAGTGGCTGACCCACTCACCGTGTGGCACGGGGTAAATGATCCCGCGTGCAACGCTTTTAAAACTTCTTTCTTAATGACTTCCCTCATCGCATTATTGAGTCTACGTTGGGGTTCTCTAGATGGTGGAATATCAGGATCCGTGGGAATGCGATGGGTACAAAGGGCAGAACTAATTCCTTTGAGGTCCCGGAGTGAGTAGCCAAAAGCTTTTTGATGTTTTTCTAGGACAGCCATTAAGCGAAAAGTTTGCTCCCGAGTGAGAGTATCACTTATGATGACAGGAGATTCTGGATCATTTCCTAGAAAGGCATATCTAAGACCGGGCCGGTAGGGGTTTGAACTCAATAGGAGGCCTAGGTGGTAAGGTAAACTCATCTAATGGTTCATTCTCGTAAGGGTCAGCTTCTTCTTCTATGAAGAATCTAGCTTCGTCTTCTAATTCTGGTTTAACTAGGAATTCTAGAGAAGCTGCTCTAAATTCCTCCAATGGATCATAATGCGGATAGCGCTCGGTCCTAGCATTTAAAGAGCGTGAAATGGACATTGCAAACTGGAGTTTCTTGCCTAAATAAATGTTTAGTTTCCCAAGTATGTCCTTCATAAAGAAGTCTTCTAAATGGTTGTCCTATCAACAGGTGGAAATCCCCTATGTCAAAGACATAAAAGCTTAAGTGGACAGGGGTTTCTTCTACCCGGAGTGGTAGGACATGTAAGATTCCTAAACAAGGAAGGATTTGTCTTGAAAGATTTCTTATGAACTTCACTATTGGGGTTAATGTCATGTCTCTCTCGCAAATACTTTGCTAGTGTGGTAGACATGATATTTATACCCACAACCGGATCATAGAGAGCGTCTATGTGATCTTTGTTAATCATGCAATGAATGGGGAGAGAGAATGAATCCAAACGAATTATTTCTGAGGAAAGCTCGACTCTTCTAACCATTCATTGCTTATAACGTACACTAATTCTCCCGAGGTCTTTCTGTTGGAATATCCTCATCAATATTGCATGGCTTTATTGGGTGATATTTGCCTTGTGGCTTCTTCACTTGTGTGATAGTTGAAGATGTTTCCAAAATCGGAAAAAGATCAAGTTCAATATCTAGCATAAAATCAGGAAGTGGAATTTCTTCCTTGTCTTGCTCAAGACATGGGTTAGCTGAAGTTGATGGTGTATCTGGCAAAGGTTTGGCTTCAGCTACTTGAGGTTCTACTTCTAGGAGGTTGTCTAATTCACTGGATAGGATTTGGTCTAAGATTGACCTTGCTTTCTCACAGAGATATGCAAGAATGATCCTCCCGAAGTTGTGTCGAGCAATTTTCTACTTGTCTCTATTCAGACCTTTATAAAAATGTTGTAAAAGAATGGGATCTCGGTAGACTAAGGTCCGGCCCGATGCTAAAAGTGTAGTAAAACAATTCCAGGATGAGGCCAAAGATTCTTCGTGTTCTTGCTTAATAGTCGAACCTTGACTCTAAGGTCGACGATTTGGGAGATGGGATAGAAATCTAGGCAAAAGTTGGAGCGTAAGGATCCCCAATCCCCTTGTTGCTTACCTACAACTTTATCATACCATTGTCTAGCTTTTCCCTTTAATGAGAAAGGAAATAGCTTCCAACGGAGGGTTTTGTCGGACATGCCCTCTATGCGAAGACAAGTCACAAGTTTGCTCAAAGTCTCTAATGTGAAGGTAAGGGTTTTCGTCTCCTTCTCCCGAAAAGGATAGGCTTTGGACTAATGCAATCAACCGCGGACTCAGCCTATAGCTAGGTGTTTGGATAGGTTGTGATGACTCATGTGGCACTAGGCTGGTCTCCGTGGGTGCAAAAAATTGAAAGATAGGAATGGAATTTAAATTATCCATAAGGATAGAAAAGGATAAAGTGTACAAAAAAGTAAACTAAAAGAAAAAGATAAAAGTATAGGTACAAGGTAGAGCAAGATTTAGGTTATCTAAGCAGACCGTCTTTCTCCCCGGCAACGGCGCTAGAAATGCTTGTTGACACTAGATACGCACACGAAAGAATCAAAGAGAAATAATCCGCAAGCGCACGGATATCGGTGAGCACTTCACCCGGGAGATAAGTCCTGAGTATCGTATTTGTTTTTTTCCGATAGGAGAAAACGTGCAGTAGACTAACCCGATCTTTACTTCTACCCTTGGGCTGCTAGTCAAGTGAGAATTAAGCGATATAGAGAGAACTCCTTCGTCGTCTTCTTCTAACCTATGGCAAGCTTTGAGACTATTGTTCTAAGGGGGTACCTGAGGAAAAGACACCGCGAGAGGATGCTAAACCGGGCACAAAGGACCTACCTTACCTACCAACGGGAAGTGGATTACAAAGGTAATAAAGGGATTGTCACTTCCCTCACTACTACCACGGTTCCGGCCGAATAGGGAGCATCTACAAGTGAACCTAGCCTAAGCACCACGCTTATGCTAAAGAACGATTACTCTACTCCCAACACGAAGCGAATAGAGTAAACTTGTAAACCAAAGAACAATAGTAACAACGAACTTACTAGTATTAGAAGTTGAATTGCCGAATGATCCTGAAACCAAGCCTCGGGTTAGGAGACTTGATCCCGCAGGTACACTGGAGAGGAGACACCGACAGGCCGGGCTTCCTCCAAATCTACCTCCACTCTATACTCTCTCAATCTCTCTTGATACTAATACCCTATAGAGATAGATCCATTCGAGGGACCCTTCTCTATCTAATTCTCTCTCTCTGGAATGGATTAATCTGAAGTCTAGAATGAATTAGGGTTTCTCCCAGGGCCAGGGGCTCTGAATATATAGCCCTCTCGGATGCACCATAGCCCTCGGATCAAACCGACCTAAATGGACGATTATTATTCATCTTCAAAGTCGGTGGAGGCAGGATCGCGAGCCTCCACCCGATTGGTCCAGTGGAGGGGTGGCCGACTGGCTAGGGGCGGCCACCCTCGGTCTATGCCGAGGTGGGCCCTGTGCTTCGGTGTGTCGCCTTCGGAGTCTTCTAGATTATACTTTTTCACCCGTTCGGTCTTTCTCTCTATGTAAACCCGACATGTGGACCATCTTGGGTAGTTTTCAACCGTCACCCTGCAGAAATAGATATTCACCAAAACTCGTGGAATTCAGTCAGTGGTAACCCTATATCTATCAAGTATTTATAATTAAGTCCATTTGCATGCTGAGTTGACGGTTAATTTTATGAGTTAACTACCGTCAACACTCCCCAGCCAACGGATCCGCGCGGGGAGCGGAGGCACAGGCGGCCAGGGTGGACGAGCGCGGGCGAGGCTCTGGCGGCGGCAGTGCGCAGCGCGGAGAGGCTCTCGCGGCGGCGGGGCTGGGAGGGCGCGGCGGCGGCGGGGTTGCTGGGCCGGTCGGGTCGGGGTGGGGAAGAGACGAACAGTAGGGTTAGGGGAACCGGCCGTCGGCGTGAGGGGGTGAGGGAAGGAAATGGATAAGGGATGGCCGGGCCGGCCGATTGGGCCTTTAGGGTTTCTCTTTTTTTTTTGCCGTGTGCCCAATGGGCCGGACACACGGCAAATGTTTTATTTTTTAATTAACTTGGCCGTGTGCCCTCAAAGACACACGGCCAAGTTTTTTGTTTTTTCTTATTTTTTGCCCAAATTTTTTTCTATAGTCTTGCTACAGTATTTCAAAGTATAATTTAAAATTTGGAGCAGTTTTGACCTTTTTTGATATATTTAGTTAGTTTGTTTTGTTTCTTTGAATTTTTCGGTGCATTTTTAATTTGAACTGCAGGTGCATGAAATAATGAAATTGGGCCATCCATAAAATGATACTCATGATGTTTAGTATATGTTGAGACCGTATCCAAGAGGGCACATGAAATCTCGAGTATCTCGTTGACGTAATATGTAGAGGATATTGCGGAAAAAGTGAAATTAAATTATATAAAATCCAAACGAAGTCCGAAAATCATGAAACTTGGCGAGGTGTCATGTCATCGTATGCGTAGGCGTTGGTAAAAAATTCACAAGGTTTCGAGTAAGTTGCGACGTCGGATGCCAAAAACTTAGACATCTCCTCATGTGATCACAAGTGAGATGTTGTGGAGATGTCTGGGTTTCTGACATTCGACGTTGCAACTTGCTCGGAATGTTCTCAAATTTTTATCACAGACTCTACATGTGATAATACGACGCCTCACAAAGTTTCGTGATTTTCTGACTTTGTTTGACTTTTTGATAATTTCAAATCACTTTTCCAACAAGTAGATCGACAAGTTGCGTCAAGAAGATGCTCGAGATTTCATGTGACCTCTGGATACGACGTCAACATTCGTTAAACATCATGACTAATATTTTTTGGATGGCCCAATTTTCATTATTTCATGTACCGTAGTTCAAATTGGAAATGCAATCAAAAAATCAAAGAAAAGAAATTAATTAATTAAATATAACAAAAAAAGTCAAAATTGTGCCAAACTTTATATTAGAGTTTAAAATACTGTAACAAGAAAAAAATTTGGACCAAAATTCAAAAAATAAAAATATTTTGCCGTGTGCAATGTATCGGCACACGGCAAAATTAATTTCCAGATTTTAAAATATACTTTGCCGTGTGCTTGGCCACTGCACACGGCAAAGTTACACACGGCAAAAAATTCTACAGGTTTTAAAATTACTTAAAAATAAAATTTGCCGTGTGCTAGACCATTGCACACGGCAAAATATCACGGCGATGACGATGCCATAAAATTTGCCGTGTGTTACGCCATTGCACGCGGCAAAATTTCATTTTTAAATAAAAAAAACATAAAATTTGCCGTGTGTTATGCCATTACACACGGCAAAATTTCATTTTTAAAATAAAAAACATAAACTTTGCCATGTGCTAGGCCATTGCACACGGCAAAATATCACGGCGACAGGACGCCGTTGACGACGTCATAAAATTTGCCGTGTGCTAGGCCATTGCACACGGCGAAGTTTAGTGTTTGCCGTGTGTAATATTTTGCCGTGTATATTACGCACGGCAAAGAGTAGTTTGCCGTGTGTCACACACGGCAAACTATTACTTTGTCGTGTGCCCGGATAAATTGCACACGGCAAAAGTGAAAACACACGGCAGCGTTTGCCTGTGCGGTAGTGAGTGTTGTCTTAGCTTCTGGTTCTGTTCAGCCGGTACAAAAGCCAGCAAATTTCAACTTTTTTTCCTCACAAACCACTATTGACTTTGCCAAAATCTGCCGGATGCCTGCAGGAGAGGACCACTGAGTTTATTCCACTTGGTTTCCATAAATAAAAAATGGCATAACTTATATTGAACTGCACTCTGCAATATATATAATTCGAACAGATGCACATAAAAATGCCCGTGCTATCTAGTATCTACAGGTTGTTGAACTCCGTAAGACCTTCGCAGATTGATGTTTTTTTGAAGGATTCGCAGATTGATGTGCCTCTGAAGTATTTATTCCTCGCACCTTCAACTTGAAAAGTGGCAGATGACACGTGCATAATTCACAGCCTGATACCTACAACCTCTATAGAACAGAGTAGACGTCTGTTGCGTCACTGAACACATTGGATCTACAGATGAAAACTAGAAGCTTGTGTGAATATATGTAAGAAACCCTGTTGTGCTAAGTACCTTCATGAAAAAGACTGTTAACTCTAAAGTATTTAGAATTTAATGGAGTATAAGAAATGCTAGGACAGTATGTACTAGATGATGTACATGCCTGAATATATGGCACGTAGTTGCACCATGCATGGTCAATATTTTCAAGAACAAGCTTGTGATTATCTGAGATCTTACCTAGAGTCGATGCAATTGGTACATTTGAATTCCCAGTCTCTACCAGTTTCATGAGAATCCACTACAGCTAGTTTGAATATTTGCTTGGTTCTGACTATGCCAGATGCCTGGAACTAGTAAGTCTTTGAATGCTTACTTGCTATATAAGACCTGTGCGGAGTATTTAGACTATGCAAACTAAAATTCTGTTCAGTATATGTGCAAACTAAAGCCATCCATTAATGAGTTATTAAAAAATGTTTGGTTTATATAACCTCTGCAAACTAATATTAGATATACTAGGCAAATTCTTCACGCGTTGCTGCGAACATTGCGAATTGTTGGATTCCGTGGTATGATGACGTGGTGAATAAATTAGTTTTGCTAACATGACATTCCAATTGCATGTGCTAGAGGATTTTAATTGTTTGTGATAGTGCATTGTCTAGTTGGTCAACTTACATTAAGTTTTACTTAGTGGATCTGATAGTGGATTACTTTGTTGGATAGTTTGCATTTTGAAATAATTAGCTAGTGGGGTTTTTCTAAATAAAAGATATAGATATAGATATAGATGAAGAACCATGCTTAACAATAAATTGTTCAGGTGACCAACAACTACTTTCCAATGGTCGTATATATGATGCTCCCACATGACGATGATATATAGGCGGCTATCTGGCGCACATGGCACATCAATAATGACGATACACACCTCCATCTACGATGATATTATTCACATACAACAAATTAGCATATGAGTAGGGTTAGCAGGTATATCCCACTAGTTGGTAAAGGTTTCCTCCAGTTTGATAGGCATTGGAGGCATGCATGAGGGAAGAATGTACATTGCTCACTCTCATCTGTCGCAGCAATGACTACTTGCAATCCGAGCTTGATGTTGACATACGGCTGTTTGAGGCACGGGATCTTGGTCATTTCAACGACATTGAAATCTGTTTGCGTCCCACCTCTATGCTTCTTCCGCATACTATGCAAAATTAGGAAGAATATTTAAAAGGAATAAATAGAAAAGGCATATTGTGATCATAGGACTATGGTGTTGCTAGCATCGCTTACGCATTCAGCACGTCGAACAGGGGCTGCATATCCTCCAGTGGCTTTTCTTGGAGTCCCACACCTCAATCTCATTTTTTATAAGATTAACACAAACGAGGGCGTAATGTTCGCTGCAATCGAAATACTGTAAGTAACGAATAGTCCGGAAAAAATTAGTGTAAACACCCCTGGTCAAGAACACATACTTGAAGTTGTAGGGTAGAAGTATGTGGGTTTTCTTTTTGTCAGAAAACGCTTCAAAAATCGGCACCAATATCTCTACCATGTTATCCACACCGGAGGAATTACCAAGTTGGCCGAGGCAGGCTTTTTGATTGACCCTGACAGGGTCTAAGAAGCCTATGTGGCCGAGTTGGCACGGCCTTAAGAAGCAATATTTTGCAACTAGCCTGCATAAAACATCATGTAAAGTGCACAAAATTAAACAATTTGTGTCTAGAAAGAGCATTCTGTAGCATTTCATGTGTGTAGGGTACTTACATGGTCCACAAGCACAAAATCGTACATCGAGGTCGTCTCGGGTACAGATTGAACAGCACTCCCAATCGACATCGTATTTCACTTCTTCTTGATAAAAGAAAACAGCAGGAGGATTGATAATGACAGCAAACGATGCAGTTTCAGCCGACCGTGAATGATACAAGTAATAATCATGCAAGCGCTTAAGCGGGGCGGGCAATCCCTCGTATTCCTCCGGGAGAACCAAATCCATTTTAAGCTCAAACTTATTTGCCAAAGGTACGGTCCCCATTGAGGCCCAATAGACTTCCTCCACTTCTTCTCTGGTCCATGCAGGGTCTTTTGCGAGCAATTCATTTATTCTAAGTGCATGGATATGGAAATCGTCCTCATCGGTCATTTCATTTTTGTACTTGTTCGATCGATGCTTTTTAAATTCGAGGGATTGACCGTCACGGGTCATGGTGCCAAGTTGCTTAAGGAATGTAACATAAGTATCCTTAGGTACAGTGGGACTGGCTTTTTGCTGCATAATGTTTGTAATGCTGCCACTGAATGGCCTCTTGTTTTTCTCTTTCTGCACTTGGTCAACTTCCTCTGAGGATCTTTTGCGCTTTTGCGACGATGCATTAGTTGTTGCTTTAGGCGCAGGAGGATGTTTCTGCTGTCCTTTAGAGACTGGTGTAGAGCCGGTAGGAACCTTTCCTTTTCCAGCCGGAGGGTTTTGTGTGGACCCTCTTGATGTAGAGCGACCAGAAGCAGGAACAGCATTAGGTTTAGGAGGAGGAGGTGGAGGTGGCAGTGTCTTCTGCTGAGTAGGAGGTGGAGGTGGAGGTGGAGGTGGAGGTGGCAGTGTCTTCTGCTGAGAAGGAGGTGGAGGTGGAGGTGGATGTGAACCTGGAAGAGGAGAGTGCTGGCGAGGAGGAGAGGTCATATCCGTGGTTCTTTGCATCCCAGGGGCTTGTCTCGAAGAAGGTAAGGGCGAGGAGCCGCATTGGCCGTCTTCCTCATCCTCTTCGTCCGAGGACAACTCGTGCTCAAGCTTAATGAGGCGCTTACGCCAGGCCACATGACATCCCTTGTTCTGGCCAAGTTTCGGCATGGACTGCGATGCGGGGTGCTCGATCTGTATGTTGTTGTACTTCTTCTCAAGTACCATGTCGATGGTCACATGGGCATACCCCGGTGGAATCGGGGTGCCATTAATGGTGCCATCTCCCGCAGGCCAGGCTCGGCCAATCGCTACCTTGTCCTTTGTCCATGACTGTTGGATGTACAGCCTGACATTGACGTTTTCACTCATGTTGTCCAACGGATGAGGCGCATTCGAGTCTAATTCCCTTACAATAGGGGTCGAGCCACAGCTTGACCTTCGGTTTTGATGTAGTGTAAGGTTCTCGCCGCACAGCGTAAGGTCCGGTGCTAGACCCACCATTTGACGGAGGCCAGGACTTCGCTGACTTTCACCTCAACGATAGCTGCAACCCGGATTCCCATTTTTCATCCAGCTCCCGAATCATCCTCCTTGTCTCTTCCACTCGTTCTCATTTTCCCCGGTCGCGGCTCCGGTAAGTATTGGCCTCGTTCGGGAATCCTTCGAACCAATTAACCACACGGGTTCCCTTGGTGTGACCAGGGTGCTCCCTGTTCCCAAGTGCTTGGGTGAGCACGTCGTTCTCCCTGTTAGAGTTGCGAGTGCCTTGCCTCACCTCGTCTTGGACCTGGGAGATCCTCCTGACGAGGGTGCTGACGACTGGATCGTCTATACGCTTTGTATTCTTTGGATGATTTAAGACATTGAAGCTCCCATCATCACCGTGACGGCACTTCCTCCCGATACAGTACATTATCGCCCTCTCCTCCCAATCTGTAGTCTCAACTTCAATGTTTTGTTCCATAAGTCTAGCCCGCTTCTCAAATTCCGCCTAAATAACGGGCACCAACTTGGCATATCCACGGGAGCCACAATGATGTGGATTGTCCGACTTCATGAAGTTCGCCCGATTCTTCACGCTAAGTGCTTGGAAATCCTTGGAGGCGCAGTGCTCTTGAATTCCTCCTGAATGGCGCCGCTTGGCCATCTCTCCATGCGCAAAGTCCGGATCTCGATTTTGTCTAACTATATATTTCTTGTAATTTTGATTCCGAAATACTTGAACATTGTCCCCATTTTTTGGTAGGTTTTCTTCCGGGCCTTCTCTCTCGTTAAATAAAGGGCCTTCCGGAGGGAAAGTGAAATACTTTGGGATCTTTGACTCCCGTATATCTCTCTTGATACTAGCAGGGACCACACCCGGGAGCACCGCTTCCACATTTTCCATATCTTCCGGATCTTCTGGATCTTCCGGATTTTCAGGTTCTTTGCCCGTCCACTTCCAGTACTTCAAGGGGACAAAGTCCCTAACAAGGATGCCGAGGGTTGAGGAGTATTTTCTCACAGCAATTTCCGGTGAGGCCGGCATCCCGAATTCATCAAATCTTGTGACCCGATAATGCTTGTCTTGATGAAGCTTTGTCGGGCCATGCTTGGTTCTGACTCTGGTGCGACCCGAGCCCTCTGGCCCTTGGGCCAGTGCATTGGCCTCCGCATTGGCCTCCGCATTGGGCTCCGCATTGGCCTCCGCATTGGCCTCCGCATTGGCCTCCGCATTGGCCGGCGTAGGTTCCTCCTAAAAATAGGAGTAAGTTAATACCCTCTATCAATTGATTAACGGACGTGGCAACATCATAAAATCACACCTAATTTACCTAGTTAGGTTGGTTATCTTGGTCATAACCGCTTAGGTCTAGAAAATCACTCGGGCTATCAACATCCCGATTTGCTTGGTTAGCCTGATTGTGACCCGCAGCTTGCTCCCCAAGGTTTTTTCGGGAACGGGGAATGCGATGCATGGCTGTGACATGATCATGGTTTAGTTCGCGTGTTTACTAGGCACAATTATTATGAAAAAAAAGGGCAAAGATTTATTACATAGTGTAATATTAAGTGCCAAACTACTCATTGTTTCATTGAACACATGCTACTAAGTTGACAAACTACTCTACATCGACTTCCCAATAAAAAAAGCAATGACAATAGCCATAAGCACAAGCATGGCATCTTTCCAAGAATAAGGAGCAAAGATCGTCCTAGTCTTCCCATCTAAGATGGGTGGCTTCTCTTCGATCACTAGTGCAAAGCGGCTCTAAAATCACCGGTGGCGCATGCTCTTCAATCTCCAATGCCTCGCTCCCGGCGAGGGTTCGCAAGCCTCCACTCATTGTAGGCCCTCACAAAGATCGCTTTTGTGTAGTACTTCTTGTGCAAATTACCAGGGTAGCGATGTATTTGAGTGTTGCAATCCTCCCAAGTTCGATAGATTCCAGGAGTACGACCAACATGAACAACATAGTATGCTGCCATGGTTGACTACATATCATAATTTTAGAGCATCATTTAGAGCATATCATCTAGCATATCATCATTTAGCATGTCATTTAGCATATCAATTAGCATAACATTTAGCATATCAATTAGCATATCATTTAGCATAACATTTAGAGCATATCATCAAAGAGCAGGGAGGGATCGATGGCTAACCGCGTGAAGCACGGTGGCGCTTGCTGAAGGGGGCAGTGGTGGTGCTCGTCGGAGTGTTGGCGGTGGCGCAGGAGGAAGGGCCCGGCGGTGGTTGTCAAAGGCGCGGAGAAGCTGGGGATGGAGGAAGCGGCCACTAGAGGTGCTCCTCCACACGGCGGGCGGCGGTGCTCGTCGGCGCGAGGGTGCTGGGGATTGAGGAGGGGCCTCTGGTGATACTCCTCCACACGGCGGGCGACGGTGCTCGTCGGCAGGGGGGGCGGTGGTGGCGCTGGAGTTCGCTGGTCTATGAAGGCGGCGGCACTCGAAACATTTCGTCGAACATGTAAAGGGTGGTGGAGGGTACCTACCTCGTGACGGAGAAGCCCGCGACCGCGTGCTCCAAATGTTGTGACCTCGCAAGAAGAAGAAGCCGGAGGTGCGTGCGGCCGGTGGAGTAGGCGCCCGGCGTTGGCGCCGCGGCCGGAGCACCGGGGCAGCGAGGCGCGCACGGCATGCTCGACTTGCCGCGCTAGGGCTGCTGATGCAGGCGGTGGCGGAGCGGGGTGGTGGCGGTCCTCGTTGGCACGGGCGACGGTGGACCTGTTCCTCGACGCGGGCGGCGGCGGCGTGGGGTGGTGGCAGTCCTCGTCGTTGCGGCGTCGGGCGGAGCGTGGGGAAGAAGAGGGAGAACGGGCGGGGAAATGAGGGGGAAATGAAATTTTCATTTTCCCCACCCGTTCGTTTATATACGGACACCATCATCGCGGCGGCGCCAACCAAAAACCGGCAGCAATTAATGTCAAGACCGCCCGGCTCCAACGACAAAGTGGCAGCAATGCTTGTTATCCCCGCCGCTTGGAGATACTCGACACTAATGATCCCGATCACGCCGGCTTTCGCCGAGTCCGCGTGTGATTGTTCGGCGCCATAGACTTATAGTAAATTGGATTTTTAAACAGTATTTTTTGTGTAGTGTTTCTACTTTCTCAAATGAAAAAATGTCCTATGTATCAAATTTAGATCTTGATGGGTTCTAACACTTTTGTATTCAAAAGTTTTTCATTTGAGATCATTTAGTGCCTCATTTGACCAAGTTTGACCAGGTCAACCATGTTTGTTTTACAAAATACAATTTGACCGAACCCTAGATGGCCTCAGCTACAAAGATTGTCGAAGTGATCAGGTCCTACATGCCAGTTTTCGAAACCTTAGATGGCCTCAACTCGAAAACTCATGAATACCAAGATTGTTCCACTCAACAAGGTCTACATTTCATACATAGGACATGTTTGCATCTGACAAAGTGTTGAGACCAATTAAACACTAGAGCAAACAAATTATAATTAAAACAAAATAAAATTACAACCTTGCAAACCAACTATTATCGATTCAATTTCTACCTAGGGATTGGACCATTCACATTGACCCACCGTAGTAACCACATGTGCCGCTTGATGTCTCCGATCGTGTATCCTCTCTCGCATCGATATAGTGCAGTGCCCTTATGAGTGCACTCTCCCGTGCCACGTGAGACACAACGAATGGTCGACCGTAGACATCACCTACGAAACTTCATCGGTGGTGCTGCTTAGTGAACCTTATTCCGAATTGTTTGCCTTGTTCTCGTGTCCAAGCCATTGGTGTCAACACAATCCCAATCGTACCCGAAATAATCTGTAGCTTGGTTTAGAATGGCCATCAAACCACATGAAGAATATGTAACATCATGGGACACAATCTGCAAGTGGTGCAAAAAAAGATAATAATATTACTACTTAATAATTAAACAACAAATTATGTGCATGATCTAATTATATCAATATATATATATATGTTGGTTGTACCACATCAAAAGTGTTGCTTCCCGCGGTCCATTCGCTAAGTGATATAGCAGTGTAACCTTGGTAGCGCAAAGCCATCTCCTTGTAGTACGAGAAATCAGGGATATTGAATCCAACATGTCGAAGTGCATGTATGCAGAGGTTGACGGCACCTTCTTGGGCACTCCTCTGCGAGAAGCCCAGTGCCCCCCTTCGCCGGATATTGTTCTTGGTACCATTTGGGCGCTTTGAAGGGATGGTAAAACTAATTTCACACTCGCTGTAGCCGAGGATTGGTGTCGCAGTGTCGTGACCACATTCCAGCTTATCAATAGAGAACGGGGGTAAGTGCTTCATGTAGCCATTCTAATGGGTCTATGAGCTGCGACATAAAATAAAATGCAATAATTCAACAATCATATATTTAACTAAATATATCTATTTATGAGTGCAAAAAACATATGAGATATTAGAAAGTGATTTATACAATAGCTGGCCTAGGGAATGGCCTAACGGGCACATCAGGAGCAAATGGCTCAGCGCCTTGGTGGAAACCCGGGGCGTGGTGGCGGTAGCGGAGGTGGTACGTTGTGCGTAAGACCCGATCGATAAATTCAACAATAAATATAGAAACAAAAATATATCATAAATAAAACTTGAGTAAATTAAAACGAACTAGCTAAAAAAATAATCGAATGCAAAAATAATCGAACTATATAGAAATTATATATGTACCATAGTAATATCCCGGGGCCATTGCGAAATTACGTCGAAGTTGATTTGGCAAGAAGTGAGAGTGGAAGTGAACTCGAGTTTGCGTTGGCGGAGTATGCATGTGGCCGGCTCCACATTTTATAGATGGAACTTAGTTATCACGGCCGGCTCGTAACAACAACCGGCCGTGATATGTAACATTCGCAGCCGGGCTGTGGTTAGAACCGGCAAAGGATACTACATTACCGCGGCGCCTTCCAAGAACCGGCCGTGATACCCCCGCCATGTCGAATTGACATGCTCGCAGTGCTGCAATCGATGCATGCATGGATGCCGCAATCGATGCATGGATTTTTAATAGTGTCCAGGGATAGATATATAGGCAGGGGAAATGTATTTTTAAAAAATTTTAGACCAACATAGATATGTGTGCAAAAACAATACCATGGGAAAGAGGGCTTTTAATAGTAAATAGTGAAATATTTATTTAGAATGAGTACAAAGATAGAAGACAAAAAAATCATAAAATACATGTTAAATATACGATAACAAAGACCTTTTACTAAAATTACATCCATGTGTATCAACACATTGTAATTTAACCACCTCAAGATAATTCTTGTTGCATCCTGCAGTGGAGGTGGTTATGAGTCTGCTTTGTTGAGATTATAAAGGAGGTTATGCAAAAGTTGATTTGCATGACCTCGGTGATTTGTGACGACGGCGAAAACTCCATGGACTTGCAAGCACAGTCGTAGGAATTGCTTGCGCATTCGTAGGACTTGCTTGTGCAGTCGCCGGGTACCCCAACATTTGGCTTAGCTGATCTTCAGTAGAATTCTTCTAGCACCAATTGTGTGCACCATTTTGGTGGACTATTATGGTGCCTAAAGATATTTGAATGTGGAGGGCTTGATCCCACAGAGAAGCCATGTATTTGAAATATTAGGAAGAAAGAATGAACTGGAGAAATAAGGAGAATGATACTGCAAACTATGGTGGAGGCTCTAAGGTTGGAGGAGGGCCATTTTATAGACCCCCGCCGTGGTAGGTGGGAGCAAGTGTTCTGTTGTGCTGATCGAGGGAGCACGCCCCCAATAAGGAGTCTCATATCACCACGGCGCTTATTCAAAACCAGCAGTGATTGGCCTCCAACGGCCTTTTTTATAAAAAGCCGAGCCCACTGCGGACGCAGCTCTCATCGGGTGCCGGTCCGTGGTTAGAGCCGGGCAAAGTGATTGGCCACCAACGGCCATTTTTTTGTGTAGATATCCGAGCCGGATCGCGGACGCGGGCAGGGCCGCCGGCCCGTGGTTAGAGCGGCAGTTGATTGGCCACCAACGGCCATTTTTTTGTGTAGATATCCGAGCCGACTGCGGACGCAGGCTCTGCCGACCTGGCGCAGTGGGCCAAGGCCTGGGAAGTATTTCGTTTAGATAACAATAGGGTGCCTTTTTGCGTCGTATTTCGTTTAGATAACAATGGAACTTGTGAAGTAAGATTTTTAAAGAAAGGAATGTGTGAAGTAAGAACAATGGAAAAACAATGATATATTTATTCTGAGAGATTACAAAGATAGAAAAGAAAGAAAACAATATAAACAAATTACAAATACGATAACAAAGACTATTTTTTTCACTTTCAATGTTACCATCCATGTCTATCAACACATTATAATTTAACCACCTCACTAGGATTCTTCTAGCATCCTATGGTCCAACAAAGTGATGAGGTGGTTATGAACTATGCCTTTTGAGATGATCAAGGAAGGCAACCACGCACCGGCAGGAACTCCTCCGTGGGATAGTCGAAGCAACCGGTGCGTGCATGGCCATCTCTCAGTGTCATTGGTTCGGTGGCTATCATGAGGTCAGTGCAATCTTCAATGTCTTCTCCGGCCATGTAGATTTCACGTACGGACTTGCAAGCCCAATCTTGGGACTTGCAAGCAGTCCTCATACTAGCAACACCAAGACCCAGGAGGAAATTCTTTCCCTCCTCGCTGGAGACACTAATGTGTCGCATAGCTATTCAGCAGAATTCTTCTAGCACCAATCTATGCACCATTTTGGTGACTACTACGAAGCATGTCGATATTTGTATGTGGAGGGCTTTCGCCACAAAGAAGCTATGTATTTAGAAATACTTTTGGAGAATCTAAGAACACAAACACAAGTAGCCATTGTCATGGAGAGGCTCTAGAGGTTTGTCATGGAGAGGCTCTAGCGGCCGGAGGGCCTTTTTATAGAGCTCTTGTCGTGGTAGGTGGGAGCGGTGCTCTGTGGTGATCGAGGGAGCAGGAGCACTCCACTTGGAATCTCCCTATCACTGCCGGTTCTTCTCACAAGCCGGTAGTGATATACAATCCCTACCGGTTTGTGATACGAACCGACAGTGATAGGGTCCAATGGTTACATTTTTTTATTAATATCAAATCCTAAAAAGGGTGGCGCCCACCGGATTCGAACTCAGGGCTCGACCACAAAAAAATCAATTTGAGTTTTGACCGCTTGAGCTATATATGTGTTCTAAGTGCAAGGCATATCTTTTATATATTGTTTATAAAAAAGAAGTTCAATTCAATAAATCAAAAAAATTATCTACCAAATACTAGTTTAGAGGTACACAAGTAATATTAATTAGAATACATATATATAGTTGGTGAACAGCATCCGACTACAGATTACATAGTTGTCAATAATCTAACTATCCTTAGGTGGATCAACAATAAGGGCCTCATTATGATCGCGCCTTATGTAAGCTGGTTCGTCGCCCTCTCCAATGTTAGTTAGCGATACGGTCGACCCGAATGCAGGAATTTCCTCATAGCCCCTGTAGCCTTCTTCATCCGTCACTCCATCGACGCCGACAATCTTTCTTTTGCCTTGAAAGACTACACTTCTCGCGTTGTTTGCATTGTCATTGCGTAGAACACTTGCATTGCATCTTTTGCGAGGATGAAGGGGTCGTCTTTGTATGCGTCTTTTAAGGTCAACTGTAGTCAACCCATCCGGTTCTTTCTTGATTTCGTTTAGATGGACACACTTGCAGCGAAAAAGGGCTACCGCACCAAGCCATACGATAGCTCCCATATCTCCTCTATGACACCATAGTATGTCTCAATCACATTGCCGTCTTCGTCTTCAGCATTGAAACAAGCACCACTATTCCGATTTGCACTCTTTTCATCTTGCTTTTCGGTGAAAAATGTGAAACCATTGACCTCATATCCCCCGGTACTTAACAAGGTGACTAGAAGGCCCCCTGAGCTAATTTGTCCGCTTGATTACCCAACGTTACCGTAAGCAAGCGACGTCACAACCGGTCAACAAATTCGATTTTATGTTTTTTATGATGCCAAGCCCGTAACCTTTGCGGATAATTACATAGCAACTCTTGACGGTGTTCTTCAATGTATGGCATCACCTCCTTGGCTTGCCGGAGAACAAGTGAATTGAGCACGTGTCCAAGACACATAGTCATCTACTGTACGGTGTGCCTTTGCCACCTAGTCTCGCCTTGGTGACGGGACTCGGAACTCCCGCCTTGTTGATGTCCATATAATTTGTGCAGAATTCAATGGACTCCTCCGTTGACCATCCCTCAACCATGCTCACTGGTCTGAATTTGTTCCTAACATACTTTTTCGAAAACTTTCATCAACCTTTCGAAAGGGAACATCGATGTAGGTACATTGGACCAAGTGCTCTTATTTGGTCAACCAGGTGAATGAGAAGATGGACTCGACATATCAAAGTAAGTTGGTGGAAATTGCATCTCTAAACTAGAGAGAACTTCAGCAATGTCGTCCCGTAGCTGTTGTAGCATGCTCGGATCAATGACCTTTTTCGAGATCGCATTCATGAACCAAGACAACTTTGTGACCACTTTGCGAACATCTTCCGTCGGGATACCACGCAAGGCACCGGGAGAAATTGAGTCATAATGACATGACAAGTCATGGGCCTTCATAGGTCCATAGTTGAACTTGCGTTCTTTCTTGTTCACTAGCCTCTTTGGGTTTGCACAAGAGTCCGTCGGAACTTTTAGTTTATCGAAGAATGAAATTAACATGTCTGCTCTTTCTTGCTTAGTGTCCAAGACGCTACGGAAGTTTATATTGGCCATTTTCTTGAACCACGGGATGCGCTCGGCCCGATTCCCAAATACTCCATGTCTTTGCGTGTGTCGTACGAATCCTTATGTGTCCCCCGGTGTTCATCAAGGTGTTAAGTGTGTGAAAGCACACGTTTTTAGTAATGTGTATGGGATCAAGACAGGTGGCGTACAGACAAAAATGGCCGGTAAGGTAGTTTCCAAAATGCGATTTTTTCTTCCGGATGCTCTCCTCGGGCGCTTTTTCGCCCCTTGCCCCTTGCCAAGAACAACGTCCAGTTTGTTAAGTTCTGCAAGTATCTGTTTCCCATTTCGATACTTAGGAGGCTTGCGTGTCTCAACCTGTCCATCAAAATTTATCTTGTTTTTTCGGAATCTGTGTTTAATAGGCAGGAACTTACGGTGCCCAAATACAACCATTTTTGAGGTATTGGGTAGGTGTACCGCATCAGTTTCGTCTAGGCACTCGACACAACCTGTATAGCCTTTTGTCTTCTCTCCAGACAAGGAACCTCGCCCTGGAAGGTCAGTGATTGTAACCACAAGTACCACCTTGACAGTGATTTCTTCCTTTTTGTACTCATCCCAAACATGCTCAACACCCTTCTTGAACAGATCCACTAGTTCATCGATAACTGGCTCTAGGTAAGTGTCGATGTCATTCCCGGGTTGCTTTGGGCCTTGGATCGGTAATGGCATCTGGATGTACGACCGCTTCATAACGAGGTGAGGCGGAAGGTTGTATATACGGAGCGTCACCGGCCACGTGCTATGAGTGCTTCTAACCCGGTCAAAAGGATTCATCCCATCCGTGCTCAATGCAACCCAAAGGTTCGTTACATCTCCACCGATTTCCTTATAGAACATGGTTTTCGAGTCCTCCGCCCTGTCCATCGGCGGGATGCCTCAGCATGCCGTCGTTCTTACGGTCCTCACCATGCCAGCGCAGCAGCTTGGCTGTCTTCGCACATGCGAATAGCCTACGTATCCGTGGAGCTATAGGGAAGTACCAGGCGACCTTTATGGGGCCTCCTCTCATCTTCGTACCCTCCTCCTCCTCCGACGGCTCTGCCTTGTACCGTGGATGATTACAAATGGGGCAATTATCCAGGTCAATGTATTTGCCGCGGTACAATATGCGATCATTGTAACACGCGTGTATTCGTTCAACCTCAAGTCCAAGGGGCGAGATCATTTGCTTGGCCTTGTATGTATTTTACGGTAGCCCACTATCTCGCAGGAGTATTTTCCCTAGTTTACCTAACAAGTCATCAAAGCTCAGTATCGCTCAAGCCGTTTGTAGATTTGAACTCTAACAACATGATGGTGGCTTCCAATTTACTCATAGGACAATGCTTGAACAATGGTGTCTTGCCATCCTCTCTCATTTTCTCTAACTTTTTAATTTGAATACCACTAAGAAACCCGGTATCTGCATTACGGAGCATCAAAGAAATGCCATCTTCTTCTACCGTGTCATCCGCTAGCGTATTCCTAAGCACCTCAGCAATAGGTTCCGGGTTGACAATGGGATCATCGTCATCGTCGGTGTGGTGCACATCAGCCATGTCCACATCATCATTGTTTCCCTCTGCATCAAAAACGGGAACTTCCCCATGGTGACACCATGTCGTATAGTTTGGCATGAACCCCCTCATTTGCAAGTGCAATTTGATAGTGCCTGGATTCAAAATCATCCTAACATTCATGCAATCTTTGCATGGGCAGAAGATCATCTTCCCAACCCCAGCGTGAGCTACCGCAGCTTTGCAAAAATCTCTTATGCCTTTCATCAAAAGATTGTCCGTTCGAGGCAGATTCATCAACTTTCGATCCATCTCTGCACAAAACAAAAGAAGAAAAAGTAGTACCTAGTGAATTAGCTTCATGGACAAAATTATGGATTAATTATGAAAAAAATGAACAAGGTAGCTCCAAAGAATGTGTCCACTTAAATAATTTAACAAAATTATAAAGTAATCTACTCTACTCCGACAAAATTAACTAATTCGAGCATCACATACTAACAATGTTCTTGGATGATCGAGATGATGGATCAAACCATAAAATTTTGTAAGATATATCACCAACCTAGCTTCTTGGATGATGGAGATGATGGAATCCTAGTACAATGTTCCCAACGAAGTTGCTTGAAATCCTTACACAGTGTTCCCACCGAATTTGCTCTCCTTAGGAGAGAGGAAGAACTACAATGAACTACAATGAGAATCAAGCAAGCAACGTAGCCATCAAAACATAGATTGAAGCTAGAAAACCAAAGGAGTGGATGCTTGTGACTAACCGTGAAGCAAAATGATCAAGGCATTCTTCAAAATTCAAGTCCTAGCTCACGGTTTTCAGGTGCCGCAACAATGGAGAAAATGGCCCGCGCGCGCTCCTCTGTTCTAGAATGCACTGAGGAGGAAAGCAGAGGACGATGGTACAAGGCTTTATGTCTTGTCAAAACATCACCGCCGGTCGTATCCACGAACCGGGTGCTGCCTTGACGGGACGAAAGGTTTCGTAATCACCGCCGGCCGGTGGCAAGCCCCCGAGCAGCGATGAAATCAAGCACGCGGCCTGTGGTTCGACCCGGCAGTGATACTATATACATCCCTGCCGGTTGGGACCAAGCCGGGATTAATTACCGGATGCTTCGTCTTCCTCGCGGTTGCGTGGGAACTGAAGCGCAAGGGAGCATGGGGAGCTGCAAGCGGCAATGGGGAACTGAAGCGCCCACGCTCGGTGACCTTTATAAAGCTGCGCCATTCGACTTTGGCGTCTTCACCAGGCGCTTTCTTTCTCCTCATACTACTCTTTCACCTACGATCCCCTGCTCCGACGACGATGAATGCAGGCGGCGGCGGCAGCAGAGGCGGCGGCCGCGGCCGCGGCAGAGGCGGCGGCGGCCGCAGAGGACGGGGTAACTTCCAGGTGCGCACGCCGGAGAACCACAATCAAGCCCTGCGCGCGCAACTCGCCCAGGAGCGGGGCTGGCGTAGGGAGGCGGAGGTGGAGGTTGCCTCGCTCCGGCAGGAGGTGGAGGTGGAGCGGGCGGCCCGCTTCTGGGCCGAGAATGAGGCCGACGCGCTCCGTGAAGCACTGCACGCGGCGGCGCAGGCGGCCCACGAAGTCGCCGATGCGGCCATGGCGGCGGCCCGCCGTTAAGGCCGCCGGGCAGCGGCGGCGGCGGGCGGTGGTCGCGGCTGCGGGGCGGCGCCGTCGTCGATCTTTAATAGTATTTATTAGAATATAATCGATCCTCTATGTAATGCGAATTCGTACGAATTCTATTCATATGTAATGCAAAAAATTATTATTAAGTTGGTCTTATGATTCTTCGTTTTTATTTATTTATATGTAATAAAAAAAGATGAGGAAGAAAGCAAAAACGTACTCGGTGAGGAAGAAAGCAATCCGAATGAAAAAAAGGATGAATGTGGCCACCGCCGATTCTTGCCGTACGCCGGCGGCGATTGAGATTAGCACGGCCGGCGCTCGGCTAGAACCGGCGGTGATAGTTGCCATAACTATCACCGCCGGCTCTACACATGAGCCGGTAGTAATATACGCATCACTGCCGGTTCTAGACATGAGCCGACAGTAATATACTCATCACAGCCGGTGCCTTCGCTGCCTGACGTGGGTCAGGCTCTGTCGATCTTGGCACCGGCTGTGATGAGTTATCACCACCGGTTTCACCATTTCCGGTGGTGATACGGTGGGCAGTGTTGTGCGAATCTGTAGTAGTGGTTCCTTTGGCAAGTGTAGTGGCATCGATACAGAAATTGATCCTGTAGTCTGTGCCTCTCGGATCGGATGTTAACATGGTGGCCTCTCGGATAGATGGACCAGCTTTGAAACTTTTTGTATTGGCCGTCATTGTGCTAGAGTATTGCCAGCAAATACTGAGCCAGGTGAAGCTGCGCCTTTGAAAGGTCACAATGGCTAGAGGGGGGGTGAATAGCCTAATAAAATTTCTAGCAAGAATACTAGACAACCCAATTAGATAGCAAGGCGGCAAATGTGCAAAGCAAGTGCTTCGACTACTCTATGCTAGCCGTCCTACCAAGCAAGGCTACTCAATTCAATTGCACACAACAACGGTGATCAAGCTACACAATGTCGGTTCACCGAAACCAACCAAGCAATTCTACCCACGGGATTTAAGCTACACAATAAGTGGTTCCCGACCGACCACAACAAGCAATTCTACTATGCGGTAAGTAAAGAGAGGATGGATGGTTATACCGCCGCGAAGAGTTGAAGATAGCCAATCACCGGTGTAGAAGCCAATCACCTAGAGATTCTCAAGCACAACACAATGGAGGTCGAAGCCTCGGCAATCACAAATCAACACAATGATTTTTTACCGAGGTTCACTTGCTTCCCCGCAAGCTAGTCCTCGTTGTGGCGATGCACTTGCTTGGTGAGTTGCCTGCTCAATTGGCTCGGTGCCAAAGACCCCAATGGGGAGCCGCAATCTCCACACAAGACAAGGATCCAACAAGCCACGAGCAATCCACTAGAGTATCCTTTCGCGAACTCCCGCGGGGAAGGATCAAGAACCCCTCACAAGAACCCGGTGTGGCCTCAAACAATCACCAAGTCGAGCTCAACCACCACCCGCTGCTCCAAACCATCTACGGTGACGGGAATCACCGAAGAGTAACAAGAATCCGCAGCTCACTCGATGAACAAGTGCCTCTAGATGCAACTCTCAATGCAAATCACTTGTTCTCACTCAAATATCTCTCAAGATTAGCAAAGGAATCAAAGAGATGAGTGGGGGAGTGTCTCTCCTGCTCAAAGTATGCTCAAGTGTGTAGAAATGGCGAAGAGGTGCTCCCCAAGCCGGCCAACCCTCTATTTATAGACCCATGTCCAAAATAGAGCCGTTGCCCCTCGGGCTGGCACTTCACAACGCGCCGGACGCGTCCGGAGCTCTGCCGGCGGACGCGTCCGCCGCTCTCTGCCGCGCCGTCGTCAGCCGACCGTTGGAGTTTGAAGTGGCCACGTCACCAAGCGCCGGACACTGCACAGTGATCCGCCGACGTCCGGCGTTCACGTCCGTCGCGAGTCTGGCGACCGACCGCGCGAGAGACAGCCTGGCTAGAAAGTTTCTGGTGTGCGTCCGGGGAACCGCCGGATGCACCGAAGCCGCGTCCGGCGCTCAGCCGTCCGCGAGCCAGACACCCAGCCAGCCCACCGTGCGCCGGACGCGTCCGGCCCACCAGGCCCGGCGTCCGGCGCCCGCGTCCGACGCCTAGAGACATGCCACCATCTCGTATGATCTTCGATGTCGCACCGTCGTCGATCCAATATCCAAACCACTTGTCCAAGGTGCTAACTCCACAGAGTAGATCACCTCTCAAGCACCGGAGTTAGCGAATCTTCTCAAGGTCACATCGACAAGTGTTAGCTCTCTAGTTAGCCTCTCATGCATCATGCAAAGTCACAACTAGAGGCACTTAGTACCGCGAATGAACCAAGGAAACCCCTCTTGATAGTCGGTTATCGATCCTAAATGTGATCACACTCTCTATAGTGTCTTGATCACCAAACCGGAAAGCCCTATCAAGTATACCTTCGCCTTGATCTCCACGGGCGTTTCCATCCATCACCGGAGCTTGATCACTTCACATGTCCACCATGTTCGTCACGGTGATCACCATGCTCCATCATCCACCGTCACATTGCTATGTGTCTAACCACACTTAGAGCAAAGCATTAGCAACGTTTGAGAGTCATTAATTACCAAAACCAAACCGAAGCTTTCAATCTCCCCCTTTTTGGTAATTGATTACAACCCCACGACAAACTCACAAAAATATGGAAATAGAATTCAATATGAAATTGAATTGCTTGCCCAAGACATTTTGATCATGAATCTTCGATTGGACAAACATTTCAATTCCGGTTTTGGTAGTGGTAGCTCCCCCTACATGTGTGCATCAAATGTTTGGTCGATTTTCAAGCACACATGCATAGATAAAACTTGTGTGAGAGTTACCACAACCAAAATGGTACTAAGGTTTATAGAATTGACCTTTGAAGCGTGATACCAATCGAAGTGCGATAATAAACCTTCCTTAGCACCATGGGGATCTAGACATCATCAAAACTCAAAATACCTCATGAGATCACATTATAAGCAAGGTACTTGAACAAGAGAACCTCTATGTCTAGAAACCACCTATGCATGCTAGTACTTCATTTCATCAATCAAGTCTTATACTAGCAATATATCAAGCAAGCATGAATATTGAATTTAGCTTGCAATGCTCCATATCATCATGTATGCACACACAATATGCAACAAATAGTCTATGAGCTTGCTCCCCCTATTTGTGTGCTCATGGTTGGGTCATATCATAAAAATTGATCCCCTTCCATTGCTATTTGTGACTTATTTCTCCCTCCTAGGTGTAAACTTCTCCCCCTAGGTGTAAACTTACTTCTCCCCCTTTGTCATCAATGACCAAGAAGGGTGCATAAGATGAGAGAAACAAGTCGATCAACTATGGCCAAATCTAAATCACATGCCTAGAGAATGTATCTCGGTTTGAACCAAGGGCAAGCTTCTTCACACCTCACAAGAATAAGGGTTATCTTGACCATGTTGAGATACGCATCATGAGCAAGTGCTGAAGATTCAACACTAGGTTCACAAGCTCACAAACAAGTCATATGCCACCACTAGACCAAAACAAGCATAGATACAATAGTGATGCCATATATCCTTCAAATTCATTTGATTTGCAATGAATGATCCTAGCATGATGCACATGTATACATGTCTACACAACTAGCAAAGGATGCATGAGATGCAACAAACAACTTTACCTTGCTATGTTGGAGGAGAGGCATGTCATATATGGGGGGTGCATCAATCCATGTTGGAGAAGCTAAGTATGTTCAACTCATTCCTCAACTTGCAAAATCTTTTCTCATCAAGAGGCTTGGTGAATATGTCGGCTAGTTGATCTTCGGTGCCAATGCTTTCAATGCTCACATCTCCCTTTTGTTGATGATCTCTAATGAAGTGGTGCCTCACATCAATGTGCTTAGTTCTAGAATGTTGAACCGGATTGTTTGTCATCTTGATTGCACTTTCATTGTCACAAAACAAAGGCACATGCTTGAACTTGATCCCATAGTCCTTCAAGGTGGCTTTCATCCATAGCAGTTGTGCACAACAATTCCCCGCACTAATATATTCGGCTTCGGCGGTGGAAAGTGCCACACTATTTTGCTTCTTTGAAGACCATGACACTAGAGATCTTCCTAGCACTTGGCATGTTCCACTTGTGCTCTTCCTATCAATCTTGCAACCGGCATAGTCGAGTCGGAGTATCCAATCAACTCAAAGCTTGACCCCTTGGGATACCATAGACCAACATCTTGAGTACCCTTCAAGTATCTCAACACCCTCTTGGTTGCCGTCAAGTGACTCTCTCTTGGAGAAGCTTGAAATCTTGCACACATGCATACACTAAACATGACATCCGGCCTTGAAGCGGTCACATATAGCAAGCTTCCAATCATTGATCTATATAGCTTTTGCTCAATCATTTTGCCACTATCATCAATGTCCAAGCCACCATTGGTTCCCAAGGGTGTACTAACAGCCTTAGCATCTTGCAACCCAAACTTCTTGATCATGTCCTTGATGTACTTGCCTTGACTCACAAAGGTGCCATTCTTCATTTGCTTGATTTGAAGACCAAGGAAGTAGCTCAACTCTCCAAGCATTGACATTTCAAACTCACTAGCCATCATCTTAGCAAACTCTTCACAAAAGAATTGATTTGTTGATCCAAAGATGATATCATCCACATAGATTTGCAACACAAACAAGTCATCTTCTATCTTCTTGGTGAAGAGAGTGGTGTCAACTTTTCCCATCTTGAAGCCTTTGGAGATGAGAAAATCCCTCAATCTTTCATACCATGCCCTTGGAGCTTGCTTCAATCCATACAATGCCTTCTTGAGCTTGTAGACATGGTTGGGCTTCTTGTCATCTTCAAAACCGGGAGGTTGTGCAACATACACTTCCTCATTGATGAAGCCATTGAGAAATGCACTCTTCACATCCATTTGATAGAGCTTGATGTTGTGAGCACAAGCATAGGCTAATAAGATTCTAATTGCCTCCAATCTTGCCACCGGTGCATATGTTTCTCCAAAGTCAAGACCCTCAACTTGTGTGTAACCTTGTGCCACTAGTCTTGCCTTGTTCCTCACTACCAAACCATCTTGATCTTGCTTGTTCTTGAAGACCCACTTGGTTCCATTCACATTGTGCTTCTTTGGCCTCTCAACAAGCTCCCAAACTTCATTTCTAGTGAAGTTGTTCAATTCCTCATGCATGGCATTTATCCAATCCGGATCCTTCAATGCCTCATCAATCTTTGTTGGCTCAATGAATGACACAAAGGAGTAGTGCTCACATATGCTAGCCAATCTTGATCTTGTTTGTACACCTCTTTGAATGTCACCAATAACATGATCTAGAGGGTGATCTCTTGCAATGTGTGAAGGTTGAAGAACTAGCTCATTTGCATTACTTGCTTGACCTTGATCTTGATCTTCATGTTGAGTACCACTTGTGCTTGCCTCATTGGAATCATCAATCACAACTTGAGTTGGTACTTGCACCTCATCACCATCATCCACTTGCCTCGGCCTAATGTCACCAATGTCCATGTGCCTCATTGCATTGTTCAATTGATCTCCACCCACATCTTCTTGATTTTGATCTCCAACTTGAGAGCCTTGGGTTTCATCAAATTCAACATCATGAACCTCTTCCATTAGCCCACTTGCCAAGTTCCACACTCTATAGGCCTTGCTAGAAGTAGAGTAGCCAAGAAGAAATCCCTCATCACATCTTTTGTCAAACTTGCCAAGTCTTTGTCTCTTCTTGAGAATGTAGCACTTGCAACCAAAGACCCGGAAGTAATCAATGTTGGGCTTCCTTCCATTCAAGATTTCATATGGAGTCTTCTCTAACTTCCCTTGGCAATAGAGGCGGTTGCTATAGTAGCAAGCTGTGTTGATAGCATCACTCCAAAACTTCTCACTCACATTGTACTCAAGTAGCATAGTTCTTGCCATCTCAATCAAGATCCTATTCTTCCTCTCAACTACACCATTGGATTGAGGAGTGTAGGTTGGTGAGAATTGATGCACAATTCCAAGCTCATCACACAACTCTTCAACTCTTGTGTTCTTGAATTCACTCCCATTGTCACTTCTTATCTTCTTGATGGTAGTGTCAAACTCATTTTGCACCCTCTTGACAAAAGACTTGAATAGATTATAGACTTCACTCTTGTCATAGAGAAAGAACACCCAAGTGTATCTAGTGTAGTCATCCACAATCACAAATCCATACTTGTTGCCCCCAATTGATGTATAGTGAGTTGGGCCAAACAAGTCCATATGCAACAACTCAAATGCTCTTGAAGTTGACATCTCATTCTTCTTGGGATGTGAGTTCCCATGTTGCTTGCCGGCTTGACATGCACTACAAGGTCTATCCTTCTCAAATGTGACATCATTCAAGCCTCTCACTAGATCATGCTTCACCAACTTGTTCAATTGCTTCATGCCAACATGTCCAAGGCGCCTATGCCATAGCCATCCCTTGCTTGACTTGCCAATCAAACATGATGAAAGTTGAGCTTCACTAGCATTGAAATCAACCAAGTACAAGCTTCCATGCCTAAAGCCCTTGAAGATGATATTTGCTTGATCCTTGCTCACTACCTCAACATGCTTGTCATCAAATATGCACTTGTAGCCAAGATCACACAATTGTGCCACCGACAAAAGATTGAAGTTCAAAGTATCAACTAGCAACACATTGGAGAGATCTTTGTCATTGGAAATTGCAACCTTTCCTAGCCCCATGACATCACCCTTGCTATTGTCACCAAATGTGATGGAGTTGAATCCACCATTGTCATTCTTGTCAAGTGATTTGAACATACTATCTTCACCGGTCATATGATTTGATGCACCACTATCAAGCACCCAATGCCTCCCTCCGGCTTTGTAATTGACCTACAAGAAGACATCAAGCTTTAGGTACCCACTTTTGCTTGGGTCCTTGAAGGTTAGTCACTAGAGTCTTTGGCACCCAAATAGCTTTCTTCTTTGAGCTCATCCATGGTGTACCAATGAATCTAGCACTCACACCACACTCACTCTTAACAAGCATGTAAGAAGCACTCAACTTGTAAGAGGAGGCACTAGTGTTCTTGTTCTTGCATGCATGCTCTAAATGACCGACTTGCTTGCAACTCTTGCAATAACTACCATTGTTCTTCACAAAACTAGTCTTGTGAGGAGCAAAAGCGGCCTTGCCTTTCTTGGGGGTATAGCCCAATCCCTCTTTGTAGAGAGAAGCTCTTTGGCTACCCAAGCACATAAGCAAGCGGTCCTCACCACCATAAGCCTTAGCCAAGGTGTGATTGAGCTCCTTGACTTCCTTCTTAAGAGACTCATTCTCAACTACTAGTGTAGAATCACAAGCATGACCAACACTACTAGATGAAGTAGAGGCAAAAGAGCATGAAGGGCCAAGTGATGCAACAACAATTGAATCATCAAGTGAATCACATGATGTAGACACATCTTTCTTCTCTATGATCACCGCTTGTGATTGCACTTTCTCTTGCTTCTTAACTAGAGAAGAATGAGCTTTTTTAAGCTTAGAGTGAGTAATCTCTAGCTTCTTATGGTCTACCTTTAGACTCTCATAAGAGGCCCTCAAATCCATAAGTTCTTGCTCAAGGTTTTGCTTATCCTTGCGCAATCCCCTACATTCTTTCCTAGAGTCATTGAAAGCACCTTTGCAATCCTCAAGCATGACCCATAGTTCTTATTTTGTGGTGTCATCATCATCATCACTCTCATCATCACTATCGGGTGGAGGTTGTACCTTAGTGGCCTTGGCCATGAAGCAAGATGATGGAGCACCAAATAAAGAGAGCTTCTCTTGAATGGCAATGCTTGCGTGCCCCTTCTTCTTCTTCTTGGAATCATCATCATCATCACTTGAAGAAGATGAATCACTCTCCCAAGTTGCCACATGAGACTCACCCTTCTTCTTCTTGTGAGAGGAGTCATTCTTCTCCTCCCTCTTCTTCTCTTGCTTCTTCCTCTCCTTCTTCATGGCATCTTCATCAACACTTGCATATGGGCATTTGGCAATGAGATGATCCTTGCTATTGCACCGGAAGCACTTCATGGGACGATCACTAGACTTGGATGAGCTTCTCTTGCTCTTGGACCGGTACCCCTTCTTCATGAGCTTCCCCATTCTCTTCACAAGGAGTGCCATTTGTTCACTCACTTCTTCTTCTTGCCCACTTGAGCAAGAACATGGCTCATCTTCACTTGAAGACTCTTCTTTCTTCTTATTGCCCTTGCTCTTGGATGATGTGGCCTTGAATGCCATACTCTTCTTGTCATCATCCTTCTTCTCATTTTCCTTCTTCTTCTTCTTCACCAACTCTTCCTTCTCATGATCTTCTCTAAAGTCATCATCGGCCATGATCTCTTGAAGAACTTGGTTAGGAGTTGGCTTCTTCTTCATTGTTGTCTTCACCATGACGGTCTTCAACATGTCAAATCTCTTGGGAAGACACCTCATGAACTTGGTGGAGAATTGAGAGTCCTTGATTTCATCCCCAAGTCCCTTGAGCTCATTGACAATGACTTGGAGCCTATGGAACATCTTCGGCACACTCTCATCCTCCTTCATTGAGAAGCTTGCAAACTTCTCTTGCAACATGTAGGCTCTTGCGGTCTTGACACTTTCGGTGCCCTCATAAGCTTCTTCTAGCTTCTTCCAAATGTCATGAGCCACCTCAAGGTTCTTGATGAGCTCAAAAGCTTTATCATCAAGTGCCTCATGGAAAGCACTCACGGCAATGTCATTTGCTTATTGCTTCTTCTCTTCGGCCGGTGTTGGCACCGCACCCTCAACAGGCTCAAACTTTGTTTCCACCACTTTCCACACCTCAAGGTTGATTGACTTGAGATGACTCTTCATTTTGAGCTTCCATTTGGCATAGTCATCACCTCGAAATAATGGTGCCTTCTTGGTGTTGTTGATATGCATAACCAATGCCATTGCTTCACCGTAGGATGTTAATCCAACTCAAACAAACGGTGCCCGGCTCTGATACCACGTGAAAGGTCACAATGGCTAGAGGGGGAGGGGGTGAATAGCCTAATAAAATTTATAGCAAGAATACTAGACAACCCAATTAGATATCAAGACGGCAAATGTGCAAAGCAAGTGCTTCGACTACTCTATGCTAGCCGTCCTACCAAGCAAGGCTACTCAATTCAATTGCACACAACAATGGTGATCAAGCTACACAATGTCGGTTCACCGAAACCAACCAAGCAATTCTACCCACGGGATTTAAGCTACACAATAAGTGGTTCCCGACCGACCACAACAAGCAATTCTACTATGCAGTAAGTAAAGAGAGGATGGATGGTTATACCGCCGCGAAGAGTTGAAGATAGCCAATCACCGGTGTAGAAGCCAATCACCTAGAGATTCTCAAGCACAACACAATGGAGGTCGAAGCCTCGGCAATCACAAATCAACACAATGATTTTTTACCGAGGTTCACTTGCTTCCCGGCAAGCTAGTCCTCGTTGTGGCGATGCACTTGCTTGGTGA
This sequence comes from Themeda triandra, assembly GCA_018135685.1. Lineage (NCBI taxonomy): Eukaryota > Viridiplantae > Streptophyta > Magnoliopsida > Poales > Poaceae > Themeda > Themeda triandra. The sequence goes on from JAENPR010001412.1 coordinate 94,803, forward strand.
GTTGCCCGCTCAATAGGCTCGGTGCCAAAGACCCCAATGGGGAGCCGCAATCTCCACACAAGACAAGGATCCAACAAGCCACGAGCAATCCACTAGAGTATCCTTTCGCGAACTCCCGCGGGGAAGGATCAAGAACCCCTCACAAGAACCCGGTGTGGCCTCGAACAATCACCAAGTCGAGCTCAACCACCACCCGCTGCTCCAAACCGTCTACGGTGATGGGAACCACCATTCCATGCCGCGAAGTCGTCTCTATGTACCGACCTCTATGTGTTCAGGGTCATGCACAACTGCTCGATGCAGGTTCTACATGATGAATGTTCAGTTCGAACGTGAAACTTCAGTGGAAACCAATGACCGCAATGTGAGACCATCCAGAACAAGGTGGGCTCCAACTTTTCTTCTAAAAATATTCGTATGGAGTCATGCATGCTAACTATTTGACAGAATGTCTCTCTAGCTATACATGCCATCTATGTCAAGTGGATGAACCACATCATCTTCTCAGAAGACAAGGAAACACATTTGGTCAGACAAGCTAGGTGTCTTGATCCTCTGGCCATCGTCATGGGGGCATTGGTTAAGCAAAAGAAAAAGCATAACAAAAATATTAATTCTTTTAGCTGCATGTTGATTCCTTGAATGCTAAAATACTACTAGATGCAATACCATTGTTAACACACCATCTACAAGATCGAAAGACTATATACATTTCTTAAGATTATATTTTCTTAACCATCTTTGTAAAAGTAGCACTTTGTGTTATGGCAGGGACAGATCTATTGTGGCGGCGACCATGGAGTCCCCTCTAAGCTCCACCATGAAAGCGATTGGAGATTGAGAATGTGGGCGTGAAGGCTGCAATATACCTGAGCAAATATGGCCCAGCCCGTAGTTGCTTACTGGATGGGGACGCTGGTTTTGATGGCCCGAGAAAAAACTAGCCCTGAGCGACAGCCCTGAGCGATGTAGGAAAGCTAAAAAGATGAGAAGCATAATTTCAGGGTTTCTACAGCCCTGTAGGTTATTTACTCAACTACCCACTAACTCCGCACGTGGTCCATCCTGTAGAAGCCTTATAACACCCCCAAATTTGTACTTTGGGTTGTTATTAGAAAACACTAAATAAAATGATGGATTTTAAATATTTGAGTAAAATATGTCAACCTAGGTTTAAATCTTGGTACATTTCTATACAAAGAGAAGTGTGGTTTTAATTTTTATAAAATAATTTGAAGAGTTTTTGTTATTGTGATGCTTGTTTTTTGTGGCTTTGTGTGTGGTAAGTTATCAAAACATGTTTAGACGTCGTTCTATTCTTCCCGGAATTTTCGGACTTCTCGGATTATTTTCCCATTTATCCTAGGGCTTTTTCCAATTTTTGGATGCTCTAAAATATCATTTTCATGGGTTCTAAATACTTTATTTGGATTCATCATGTCTCAATCTATCTTCATTTATTTTCCCATAATTTTCGGAGACTCGCAAACATTTTTCAGGGCTTCAAAATGATTTCAGCTATTTCTGGAATTGTTTTTTAACTGAAAATAGTTTTCTAATAAATCCCAAAATTATTAAAAATAAAATATATGCCGGTGTTCGTCTCGTCGCGCTGATTCCAGATCACAAAAGCCCATCTCGAGCCGTCACTCGTAGCTCCCGCAATCCCTCGCTGACGTTTGCTGCAGCTAGGGTTCCGGCGAGCGTTTTCGGCCATCTCGTCGCGTTCCGGTGAAAACCGCCACCACCAGGAGGTAGCCCTCTTCATTCTCTACGCCGTCACGACGTTTGTTTCGCGAATCGGCCGTCGTTTGATGGTTCTCTAATTTATCTCTCTCTTTTCCGGCGAGGTTCGTCCATGGATGGTTGGCGTACATCGTCTCCGGTCGCCACGTCTCCGGCGCCGCCCCTGCGGTCGTCCTGGACCGAGTTCCCGCCGTCGCGCCGCACCCTCGGCCCGGCGCGTCGCGCGCGTGCGCGCCTGCGCTGCACGAGCAGCAGGTCGCCGCCGCCGCCTGTGGCTGCTCGGCCACGGCCGTGGGCCGAGCCGGCCCTGCCCTGCCCGTGTGGGCGCCTGCGCCGAGCGGCTGTGAGCCGCCACCGGCCGGCGAAGCCTCGAGCGAGGCCCTGCCCTCCCGACGCGAGCACAGCCCCATGGCCACCATGGCCATGGCATGTACGTGAAGGAGATGGAGGTGGGCAAAGTTAGAAGATGGACTAATTACGATTTTGCCACTGATCTTTAATCCTTCGCAGTTTATTCGTTTTAACTCCGAATCGAGTCATTCAAGATGCGTTAGAATCGTGTCGTCGTGCTCTACGCAATAGCAGTAACATTTATTATATAACTCATTTGTGAATTTATTTATTGAAATGTAATTTGATTAACATTTATTTAATAGTTTTATAAATGAAAGTAACATAGGGTTATCTTTCGATCTCGATGTGACGCGACCGTTCTGACCGAAGTTAGTATGAGCAATTACCTCGGTCATGTCGCATGTTTATAAAATTAGTTCTCCAATGCTCTTTTAAAATGCGATTAGCCTAGAGCAAACTCGTCAGTTGTCCCCTTTCTACAATAGCTCCTTGGTTTGTCGTTCTTGCACTCTCGAGGTCGTAGCTTCAAGCCCTATCGCTTAGTCCGCTCTTTCTTTAGCATTTCTTTTGTGTAATGCTTGTTCTTAGTATTGTTTGTTTGTGTTGCTTGTTTGCTGCGAGTAGACGACGAGCAGTCGACAAGTGCCGAAGACCAAGAGCTGAGGACCAACAAGTGCAGCTGAACTTGGAGGCCAGAAGATAGGAGAGTTGGAGACTCTGGAACGACTATAATTTGGATTTAAGGCAAGTGCAGGCATCCCCTTTGATCATTTTGGTCCCATGAACAATATAATTAATTGCATGCATGTGTCTAATACATCAAACCTAAGGACATACTGGCCACTACTATCCATATATCACCCATGGGGGTTTATAGATACGATATAGGTCTGCTAGTGCTCCGCTTACCTACTCATTAATGTTATACAGTTAAAATGTTGCTTCTTAAGTAAAGCTGATGATAATGGCTGCGGCCATGGTGGAGATGTTTGATGCGGGATGCATCATTGGTTGGTGAAGCAAGAGAGATGCGGATGCTAGTGTGGAGACTCGTAGCGACGGGGGCATCTGTGTCTGCTCTCCTTAAGGACCGGTTCCTAGACAGTTCAACTGGGACAATTCATACGACTCCAGGCTATATGGCTCTGGCTTGGCAAATTATCGGGAGTCATCATAGGTAGGTTGGTAACTTGCCGACGGGTGCCATAGCCATGGTGAGAAGGGTGATCCCAAGTTCGAAGCATGAGGGTTGTGGATGAACCGCAGCGGAGCGGCGTGTGCGGGTACGTCTCTCATGTGCTTGGGACATTGCTGATCGGGCTACCACTACCTATGACCCGTGAACCGCCTCGTAGTGAGACCCTGCTCATTCACCTTGGAAGTGTATTGAGGAGTCGCGACCTCGGGCGAATGGGAATCATGACCTGGAGGGAAAGTGTACACCTCTGCGCAGAGCTTGATCAAACTGATATATCGTCCGTGCTCTCGGTATGAGCGGCCCAGCGCCCTCTGGATTAGCAAATGGACTTCATGGATCTTTGGAGAAGTTTTTGGAGGTTGCTACCTCGGATTTTATCAGGATTGCCAGGCTGTGTTCTCTGAGATAGCGATCTCATTTATATGATGGTCATGTTATGATCTATATAATGATGATGTTAATCAACTCTTTGCTCAACCTATGGCACCTCCAGTAGCGGACCCAGCTAAATATTCTGGGCAAACTACACTTTGATGAATATTTTCTGTAGAAAAATATGCTATCAATCCTTTAGACAACGTAGTGCTTCACTGTGTATTCCTGCGAGGAGCCCGGGCAGCTAGCCGGGCTTGCCGGGCGCTGGGTCTGCCACTGGGCACCTCCACTCCAATAGCCGCCACCGCTCTCGATCTGTATAGCACATGTAGAAGAAGAGGAGAGAAGGAAAATAGAAGGAGAGCGCTTAGGGCTTCGCAGCCGCCGTCATCGACGTGCCTTTCTTCTCTGTAATTCCCCCAAAAAAATGCCATCGCAGCAACAAGGATAGCCCGAGGGTTATCACTTTAATCGTTGTGATTGATCTAGGTGAAGTTTCATATCCTAGTTCCTTCTTTGGATCAATTTCCATGGACCGAATCATGTTTTTAGGAGGGGTTTATAGTTGGAGTAATTCCCAAAATCAATCTCGCCCACATTTTGAGACCGATTCGATTCTGTAGTTTATGTTCATCATTGTATTAGGGTATCTTATTGGCTATGTAGGCAGGAGTGATTTGCATTGCATTTACAAGAAGTATATTATTGAATAGATTTTGCAGGTATTTTATTGAACGGATTTTGTCCATGTTATTATGAAGCTCTCTATCATTTGACTATGTTTCAAATTTGGCAGTCTGTCATTTTATTTTGATACAATGTCAATTAGAAACTCCATATTAAATTGATGTTTAATTCAACTTGTGGTCTAAATAGCTTGCCAAAACAAGTTTGGTTGCTGAGATGTTTCATCTTACTCTTGTTTTACTCACTCTAGGTACTTGATGCTTGCATGGAGGGGAAGGGGATTAGCTGCACGTCACACACACTCTCCTTTTAGGGTGTTCAAGTTTTAATATAAAATAACCTGGTTATCTTCATGAGACTTGAAATTAAATGTTTAAAGAGTGGTTGTTAAAGTTCTTTATTGGAGTATCACATATTTGCATTAGGATGTTCGTTATGCTAGTTTTTCCTTTGGTTGATATATTTGTTTTGCTTGTGCGTTATTTTATATACAAAGGAAATGTTGTCAAAATCATTATTGGTTATGTGCGGCTGTTGTCGATGTTTTAGTGGCATATTGGGGTCTGCGTGATTTTCGGTGTGTTACAACAAGACTCAAGTTGTTCAAATGCTGGAAACAATGTGATTGTCAATGTAGTGGGTTCATCAGTGTGCTAAGCATCATTGTTAATCAGATGTCAGGAGTGTGGGTCTCTTGTAGCTCGGATACTAAGAACACGGAAAAAGACCCAGCAATGTATCTTGCTTCGGGCTATTGAGGCCCTACGTCCAATAGTGAATAGTTCTTTGTATTCAAGAGCACCCAAATCTGGGGCTACAACGGATGAAAAGAGTTTCGTAGAGGAGTTTCTTTCCAAACAACTAAGGGAAACACTCCTGTCTCTCTCTGGGTTGATGGGGAAGAATACTCTGCTTTTCTTCTCAGTTTCTCTGTTTGACAGTATGAATGGGTTGTGGGCAGTGTGTAGGGACTATATATAGACTTGAAAGTGGCGCAACCCATTCATACTGTCATACCATGTTGCACAAGGTTCTTTTTGTTGGTCCGAGGGGTAATCCAAATGGATGAAGTTTCTAATTTTATAAAATAAATAATTATGAAAAATGCAGGCAGACTGATCACAGTTGGGTATAGTCCACCATAAGGAACATAATTAACTAAGTTCTAAGCAGCTTACGAAATAATACTAGGATTTTCATATATAACACTAGTGATGAAGAATAGCGGTAAACGAGATGACATGTAAACTAATGATGGCAAGGGGACAATGGTAATGTTAACTAATTGTGACGCTCAAGAAAAAAAAAAAGAAAACAAAATAAAAAAATAAATAAAAAACGAAGTACTGTAGCAGCCAGAAAAGTTATGCTGATGTTAGAAGGCGAGATCTTGAGTTTGCAGTGGGTGATGAAGTTCTTCTCAAAGTATCACCTACTAAGGGTGTTGTGCGGTTTGGTACTACTGGGAAGCTTAGTCCGAGGTACATTGGACCTTTTGATATCATAGCTCGGGTTGGTAGCTTGGCCTATCGCTTGCAGTTGCCTGAGTCTATGAGGGGAGTTCATAATGTCTTCCATGTCTCTATGTTGAGGAAGTATTTGCGGGATCCTGAACATAAGATCGACTTAGGGTCGATTCGGGTGGAGAAGGATTTGACTGTGAAGTGTCACCCAGTGCGTATCTTAGAATCATGTGACCGTGTTCTAAGGACAAGGATTATAAAATATGTAAGGGTTCTATGGGCAAATCTTCCTGAACGTGAGGCGACTTGGGAGCTTGAAGAGCAGATGCTTAAGGAGTATCCTGAACTCTTCGAGACCGGTGAGTCCTATGCAATTTAAAGCAGTTTATGTCTTCGTAGGTTCCTATCGTAGATGCAGCGGAATTCGAGGACGAATTCTTTAAGGGGGTGAGACTGTGATGCTCAAGAAAAAAAAAGAAAACAAAATAAAAAAATAAATAAAAAAACGAAGTACTGTAGTAGCGCTACAGTGCCGGACAGCTACCCTTTTTCCCTAGACCGAGTCGTACTTGGCCTCTCCATCGTGTGTTTTTTCTCTCCCTCGACCCTAGCTACGGCGTTACTGCCCACAGCCGCCGCCCCTTCCTCTGCCATTCACGAAGGAAGAAAAGAGAAAGAAAAGAAGAGAAGGAGAGACTAGGGTTTGCGTCGCCGTCGCCGTGCCATTCTTCTTCCATCGGAAGGACAAGGCCATCGCAGCGACAAGGATAGCCCAAGGGTCGTCGTCATACTCATTGTGATTGATCTAGGTGAGGTTTCGTATCCTAATCTTTTCTTTGGATCAAGTTCCATGGATCGAATCACGTCTTTAGGAGGGGTTTAGTTGGAGCAATTCCCGAAATCAATCTTGCCCGCGTTTTGAGACCCAACAGATTCTGCAGTCTGTGTTCGTCGCTGTTTTAGGGTATCTTAGAGGCCTCAATAAATATTGCGCCTGTAGACAAAGTTATAGTGAACTTCGATATGTTTCTTTGGACACCAGAATCACCTCCATAGCCTTTATAATTTAGGAGATATGACCTGTTGAATCAGTCAGTTTTTCAGTGACGAGAATCTGGACAGTTTTAGATCTATGCCATTTTGGACTATATAGACGAATTAATTTGATTTTGTCATCTAAAAGAAAGTTTTAGGGTTTTTCTTCACCTTTCCAGATTGGTAAATTTTGTATTCATTGAATTAGTATATCTTCAGTTATGAATTTTTGAGTATTGATGTTCAGTTTTAGACGCCAGAATTATTCAGTTATGTTGCGTGGTTAATTAGGCAATCTTGAAGACCTCTAATGAAAAACTTTATAATACAAACATTATAGATGATGAAGTTTTACATAATCTGGTAAATTTTGAGAATTTTTGGAATTGTAGTTTGAACTCTACAAAAAAGAGAATAGTCGGTGCTGCTGTCTTGATCGGTAGCACAAACGGTAGAGGCTTGAATGTCGGGTTTGGGGCGCTCTAGTGCGTTTTTTTTGTCATACTTGCTTGTATGTTGGTGCATGTACTGAATATTGCTTGCGATCAGGTGGTAGCACTTCGGAACGTCGCTAGTGCTTTGATCTTTTTCGGTATTGAGGCAAGTGAATGTAGCGGTGGTTTGCTACCTTTTGGCTTGTTATTTTCATCACCTACAGTTTATTACTTATAAAAAATGTCATTCCACTAATATTCTAAAACTTATAGTATTGGTATATTCAATCCTATTTAAGTGTGGTTTCTTTTAAGTATTTATGGTGATGTTATTATTCTATATTGATATTTGTGGCTATCCCACAACTTTGAAGTTGAAATATTATGGTGGTGGATGTTTTTTTATATATAGCATGCCAAGTGCATTGCATTATTCATTGGCATTGGAAGTTAATGTCTTGACCTATGGTCATGACTGTACCAGTACGCATCATGGGATGCAGCTCCACACCTTGTTGGGTGTGCAGGCAGGAGACATTTGCATTGCATTCATATGCATTCACAAGAAGTTTATCTTGAAGGGATTTTGGAGTATTTTATTGAAGGGTTTTTTTTGTATATGCTATTATCAGGTTCCCTATCATTTGATATGTTCTAAATTGGAAGTATGTCATTTTATTTTGATATCATGTTAATTGAAGACTCTATGTTAAATTGTTGCTTAAATCAATTTGTGGTCTAAATAGCTTGTCAAAACAAGATTGCTTGCTGAGATGTTTCATCTCACCCTTGCTTTACTCACTCCAGGTACTTGATGCTTGCTTGGAAGGGAAGGGGATTAGCTGCACGTCACACACACTCCTTATAGAGTGTTCAAGTTTTAATAATAGATAATTTGGTTATCATCATGAGACTTAGAATTAATTGTTTAAAGAGTGGTTATTAAACTTTCTTATTGGAGTACTGCATTCTTGTGTTAGGATGTTCGTTAATGCTAGTTTATTCCTTTGGATAATATATTTGTTTTGCTTCCGCGTTGTTCTTATATACAAAGGAGATGCCGCCAAAATCTTTATTTGGATTTATGCGGCTATTGTTGGTGTTGTTTAGTGGCATCTCGGGGTGTGTAATTTTCGGGGTGTTACACTAATGATGCCTTGGCAGTGGGTTGAAGTCGCAATTGTCTTTATTAGAAACAAGTTCCAAGTAGGTAGAAAGCGTGAAGAAATAATATAATGCTACTTAATATAGATTTTGCTCTACTAGCTATTGTACTTACAGTCATAAGAACCTGTCACCGACAATTGTAAATGAATATACTATGCAGGCACCAAATTATTGTTGGCACGCTCTGTATATAGCGCTCTGATCCCTTATTTCCCTTCCACACCTTACATTGTTGGTAGAGCATAGCATGCCAAGGCAAAACTGTTGTGATATTATTGGAATACGAGGCAAAGGGGATTCGGTGCGTAGCAACATCGTACAAAATTGTTCACTAGATGCCGAGATCGTGTTCCTTTGACTGCAATGACAGATGTCACGACATGCAGTCCTGGTATCAAGATCCAGCATATGCACCATGCCAACCACTACCAGTAGTGCGAAGTCCTTCTCTGGCTAGCAGAAAACCTATGACCACTTGTTAGTCAGTCTTCCGTATATGCAGAGGTGCTCAAACCCGCTTATTTAGTCAGTCTTCCGTCGCGCTGAGCGATGTTCTTGGGAATGTGTTGCATCAACACACATCCATAGGCAGACCTTTGATGGTTGCGGAGAGAAAAGGCATGACATCACATCCATGCAGACGAGAGACATGATGGAGGCTCCTACCGAGTAATGGCTCTGTCGATCATTTCTGATGTCATGTTAAGCTTTGCTCCCTCGTGATAGCAATTCAACTTAAGTTTGTCATATGTATCTGAACACATCCAGGTCTTAGTGCTTGTTCAGACACTTGAAAGAAAATATTTTAAATCACTATGCCAAAAAAGCTTATCAGTGACGCATATAGACAGTCATCAGTGACGCGGAAAAAACGCGTCACTATTCTTGCGTCTGAGATAAGGGCACATCAGTGACGCGCAAATACGCGTCACAGATAACCCTCTATTGGTGACGCGTTCAACCAATACGCGTCACAGATAACCCTATATTGGTGACACGTCCAACCAATACGCGTCACTGATAGGTATTTCAGAAAAAAAAAGCCAGGATCATCCTATATACAAATAGGACGATCCTATATACAGTGATCCTATCAGACATGTGCCACCATTTCAGCAATTAAGACTTTACAAACTTTTTGGATACAAGTTATTATACTATAGAAATCAGCCATGGGCTATTGTTTACAAGGTACAACCAATGTCCGTAATGAACTCAAAGACAAAAAAAGGTTGAAAAAGCACATGCGAAAATTCTGGAGAAACATGAACTTGAAGTAGCAAACGGAATGACCATAACAGTCCCATCTTCATTTTCTGCCAAAGCTTTAGTGTTAGCCTTAAAGCTAAAGCTAGTCTTCTAAGTATTTACCTCAAATCCTTCTTTGTCTGCCTTCTCTCTAGCTTGTGGCTGAGTTTCAAAACAGGACATTAATCCTTTCATTAGTACAATATTAACTACAGTCAAATGAGCAACATACAGACATTAAAAAAATGATGTCCAAACTTTTAGCCAATGAAATTCACGTACATTGACTAGAAAGGAATGCATGAAAAGGACATATCTAACAACTTCAATAAGAAGATACCTCTAGCAGCCCAACCATACTAATAACAAAAAGACAAACTGATAAGGTGGATGATATATTATTAACATTGTAACTAACAGCTAGTATGACTAACTTAGCTATATAAAGACATTGAACAGGGACCGAAGATATCTTGTTTACGAGTAAGCATAAACTAGGAAGAACTTTGACCCTACACAACACGCTGCATACTTAGTGGATGATCACCAGTGGCAAATATACTTCCTACTAGTACGTAAGCCTAGTGTCAATGAATATGAAAACAGCACCAGGTCAAGAAAATGTATCTAAGTCCTGAAAGGCATGGCAGAAAAAAAGAACTGAAGCTGTAGAGGCACTTACTAATGCTGCTTTTGCTCAAACTGAAGTTGAAAGCTGCCGCTGGAAATTGATAGAGAACAGAGGAAATAGTTAGCTAAATACCACAAGCTTATAACCTTAACATGATTGAGACTAAGCTATGATGTACAAATATAAATAGAATGCAATACACATAAGCTGTAGCTTTCAGCTGCACTTAAATATGCAATTCAGTGATCTCATTTGGAGTTGGTTCAGATACAACATTGGTGTTTCAAAAGACCACTGAAATAAAAGATTTGGTGCAAGAAAAAACACCAGGTCGATATAAATACTTTAAGTTCTCTATTCAAGCTATGCAAATACTTTAAGTTCAATCCAGTGAATAACATCCTTCATTTTCGTATAAAGCATAGCACATACTACAAATTATGGTCTGTTTGAAAATAGAATGCTGGACTGGAAGCTCTACAACACACTGCTGCTACAGATTATTTACAAGCACAAAGTACAATTACTAGTATGTCTTAAAATTAATATTGGATGCTCCAGAACACTAGCAACAATGGCATAGGATCAGATTAGTGGATACCTAACATCTCAGAAACAACCGCAACATTTCTCCAGAACACAGCAGCAGCAGAGAGCAGCCAAACTGCAAACCACACAGACTAAAGTGAGATGCAGATATTTACATGAGATTGAGCAAACAGATAGAAGCTGAAAAACCTGAAAACCATGTTTCATTTGTGGCTACGAACAAATTTTATTTACTAGCCAATTTCCCCTATAACAGTAAGGCCGCTGTAAAAAACCACTCTAGCTTTGGCAGATTCGCTAGGTTAACAAAGAACACACAATCTCAAGATACAGTTGGTTGTATATTTAACTAATTAGATTAGATGTGAATACCTCATAGCATTCCAAGTTTGTCTTTTGCATTGGTTAAAATCAAGTGGTGTGCAGCATAGAAGCAGGATAGCTTGTCAGAAGGTGGTTGTTGGCACTGCAACAAATACATATAGAACATAATACACTTCATTGATTAGATGTGAATACACAATCATTTGAAAAATGAGCACTTATCTTTGTTTAAAAATTCAGAACTGGATTGTAACCTTAGTTACTGTACTGGGTATAGCTGAATCTGCGCTAAATATGCAGGCACAGGTATATTAATTCTAGCTAGTATTAGTACTTAGTTAATACTTATAATAATTTCAGTTAGTTACTAGCATAGTCTAAGCCACAAGGTTACCAGTACATACTCTACAAAAGGGTTCTGTTCTTCGCATACATGATATAGTGAGCCAACACTGCCTGAAGCTACTACTTCAACAGATTCAACTGCACAAACAACATTAGATCAGAATGTAGAAGAGAACCGGGAACTAACATTAGAATAGGGAACAGAATACACAATTGTATCACTTAACTGTAGAGTAATTTATTTAATTCATTTCCATGCATTCTTAAAATTTATACAATTGTCCGTTGCTTCACTGAGAAGTGTAGCTCTTGTATTATTTTCACTTGATCCTCTTGTAATGATAGTGGCAATGTCGTGACAAGTGCATCAAACTGCATAGAAGAACATCACTGTTGGAATGAAAATCGTATGCAATGACAAGCAATAGATGAAGACTAGTAAGTTGAATCACAGTTTTAGTAGCAGAGACAAGGTTGCCATTTCTGGGCTTTTACTCAACAGAACCCAGGCAATCAAACAAAATTAATCATCTAGTCCATCTAGTCAATCACTTGTTGGAAGCATCAGACGTAAGACAAGGGAAACTACGATGCGAGCTGAAGTTTTCTCCGTAACCGAGAGAAAGACATTTTGGAATCCCCGGGCGGGCATTTGGTCGAGCAGGTGGAGAGGCCGAGAAGAGAAGAGGGGCAGGGTACCAACCTTGTTGGCCATGTGGACGAGGGCGTGGCTCGTAGCCTTGGGTTGCTCGGAGAGGCGGTCGAGCGGCGCATTCCGCTGCAGCGTGCCGAAGGTGTTGACGGCGAACACGGCCATCTCGTCGATCTGATCCTGAAGCTGCGTGCCAAAGGTCCCGCTCCCTCGCCTTGGCATCCTTGGCCGCATAGACAACCGCGGGTGCCCAAATCGCCCCGCCCTCTCGCGCCCGCCGGCTGCGACGCCGTAGAAGAAGATGTTGCAGTGCTAGATTCTGGCCTTGCCGAAGTGGTACTCGCGGCGCGGGGTGTAGCCTGACGCCACCAGCGGCGGGGCGTGCGGAGACGAGGAGGAGAAGATGGCCCGCGGGGCGACGCCGGCGAGGAGGCGCATCATGCCGGCGGCGGCGGCGGCGGCGCTAGGGTTTAGTGGATTAGATTTGGGCGCTGGCCGATGAATGAGTTACGTGTGAGGCAGAGGTGACGGGTTACGTGTGTGTTCTTTTTTAGAAGTTATACGGTGCTTGGGCCTTAGATGGGCTGTGGCCTGCTACTTAGCCTTGCGACGTGCCTTTGACAGAACGTGTTATATTTTTTGGGTGACGCGTTTTGTCGAGAAGAGTCACAGATATGTCCTCGTATCAGTGATGGGTTATACAAAACGCGTCACTTTTCTTATCCGTGACGCGTCTTGTTCACCCGCCTCACCAATAAGGCCATATATCTGTGACGCGCCTGAGCAATACGCGTCACAAATTTTATTAGTGACGCGTTTTCTCTATAAGAGTCACTAATATACTGTTATTAGTGACGCGTGTTGTTCCGACAGCATGTGCCACAACAAATCAGTGACACATATCATTCACCCGCGTCACAAATTTTTTATCTGTGACGCATATAGTTTCTGAGTCACAAAATGTGATGTCACTGATAAGCTTTTTTGGCATAGTGAATTAAAACTGAAATAAAAGGGGAATTTGGCTGCCGAATATGGAACATAGGCCCTGCATCTGCATATCAAAGACTAAACATGGACAGATGCCGATACCCTTGAAAATTGTTGCATTATATTCCTCGTATACATTATAATAAAAGGTTTATTTGAATTTGTTGAAATGAACATATTGTTTCTAAAAAAATGGTCAATTTAGAATAGATTAGAACAAATATATAGTGAACTATAATTTTAAATGGTTACAAGTCTGAAGTGACAAGGCATGGAACTATGAACAAGGCAAATAGCAAAGTGGAGGTTCCGTAGATGTGTTCACCATCAGTCGTCTAAGAACAGTGCCGATGTGCATAGATTATACCAGCATGAGAGGAGGTGATAGGGCAGTGTATGTGGAGGCAGGGGACATGATCGGCTGATGCGGAGGACACCGTCGGCCGCGGCAGCGGATGTCGGGAATTCTGTTGCCGAGGACGCCGACAGCCGTTGGGACGTCGGGCCTCAACAGCCGCTGGGATTCTGCTGCGGAAGATATCAGGAGCTGCAACATAGGATGGAGGGCTCAATTAGAGAACATTGACAGCCGCGGTGGAGGCCGAGGTCCCGGTGTGGACTATATCGGTGGGTCCGGCATTGGGCGTTCTCGTGATGCGGAGGACATCAGCAGACATGAAGGACTTTAGAGGTAATAGGTATGGCACTGCAGTGGCGGTGACAAGGGAAGAGCGGCTGCCGTCAGTAGCAAGGAAGATGGCAGGGTGACGTTGGCGACGGCAACCAGAGCGAGAAGATAACAGCGAGGCCATGGTGTGTCAGGCGAACGAGAGATTGGATGTGTGCGTGCGTGGGGTCGACGACTCTGGGGCTGCGGGGGCGGCGATTGGAGAGTTTGTGGGCTCTGCATGATGACTATATCGCTCTTGGATGAATAAAATCGACAAAGTAACCATTTTGCGTAGGCATTAAGAGGCATATCAGAAAGCATTTGAATGCATTTCCAGCCATTGTAAAAGGGCTCGTATTTGCAAATTATCACTACAGGTACCGACTCAAATTCAACGTTAATTGCCATGACCTCTCACTGTCTATATAAAGTTTATTTTACTATTCCGGCACCACCCAAGCCAACACTAAAGTAACCCATATAGAGACAAGGAAAATCCTCATAAGACGTTTGTAGCTAGAGGTGAGAGTAGACTATCTAGGAAGAGGAGGCACGGGGAATGTAGATGTGCACAGGAAAAAAATAACTGTTATAATGGAGGCAACGAATGACTATGACATGATTACCTTGAGAACAACTGTGAACTCGCTTGCTTCGGGGCCATCACTGGAGCTTTGATAGAGGGTAACAGTAAGCAGTGGACTTCTCCACGAGAAAGGGGAATGCGTGGAGGGCTTTGATTCGGTTTGCACAGGATGACTGCACACATTCTGACATTTTGGATGATGACAGGCGAATTTGCGCATTGAGCACATGCATGATTTGGAATCCTGTCGCCACACAGGCTAGCCCTGGCACTGGAGGAAACTCAATGCTTCTACAACCTGGACTCCACAGATCGGATAAATGGCTTACTTGGATACATTATGTTGTATGCCTCACCTGAGTAGTCCAGTGCATTGTACAGCAAACGCTATTTGTTTGATCTCTCCACTGCTAATGATATCCACATCCGCTTGCTGCACCGGAGCATATCCTCAGCTGTGTATTTTATAAACTGATCGTCCATGAGTTCGTGAATTTGCAAAAAAGAGATGATTGATGGACTTGAGAAATCCAATAGTTCATTCCCAAAAAAAAAAAAAAAAAAAAAAAAAGAGAAACCCAATAGTTCATTGGTCTCTGACCATCAGGAATTGGGCAATTCAGAGAACTGCTTGCTAACGGCAGTCCAATTAGTTCTTGGCTAATCCAAGTAGACCTATGCTCACGCAGATGGAGACCACCCAGCCCACATTAAGGCTTCCAGCTACGCCTGACGAAGTCCGGTTGTTGGGGTGGACAACAAGCATTCATATAGGGAATCCATTCGTATTGAATTTTCTGCCATCAGCTCCATCGTCTCCATATGTGCTAAAAATATAAACATGTGAAGTTCTGTTTTCATATTCATCCCATGTATCTCATTTGGAATCCTGAATATGCTTCTCCCTATATGTTCTGAATATGAACAGGGCATCCTTCCATCTGTTTCATTGGGTTTTTCTTCCGTCTAGTGTATTAATTCTTTTGATTGCTGATCTGTGACTACGTAGGTATACAACAACATGAGTTTCCCAAAAAGAGAAATCCAACACGTTAGACTTTCCCAAAAAGAAAAATCCAACACGTTAGAAGTTCTGATGTCATTTTGCATGCTCTTCATCATCCCAAGTTGTTGGAGGCTAGCCTATTTGTCAGTAGCTACTAACGTTTTCCTGGGGCAGCACAGGACGTCGGCCAGGAAGAGCGGAGGCGCTGGAAGGCTAAATTAGAATAGGAAGAATAGGAGGATGAATCCTCTATTTTCTAGCTTGAATTTATAAATGACAGGATCCCCTTCCCCAACACAAACCTTTATTCTTATACTTATTTATATTCTAGTTGCTCTAATGATTTATAGAACAGCATGGATGTACAGTCCAAAAATAATAATCACACACTTTTAAAGTTTGTTTGAAAGATCATAAACAGATTGTCATGCATCGCCTAATTTCCCCTTTTGAGAGAAAGAAACAAAAGCATGGAAATATGATCCAGCATGCTTGGAGCTAAACTTTTTTTTTTTTTTGACAACAGCTTGGAGCTAAACTTTGTTGCTCTGCGACGATATCCCACCAATCCACTGACATCCCCACAAGTAGCTTGTCCCTCCGTGCAGAATTAGTTTCTTGAGTTTCTGTTGGTTCTTAGAACTGCTTTCCGTGTGCCTCCTCTTCCCATCAAATAGACTTGAACCTTGATATATTCAACATCTCATTAACTGGGCATCTCTTATCATCTTGGTCCTCACTCTGCTCTTGTTTTCTAGTGTTATATGTCGGCAACATTTGTAGGGACAAGGTTATTGTAGGCCTAAGGCAATTCAGTTAAGATCCATTCACAGCTAGGATCACATGTATATAGTAACTTGCATCAGTTCAACGAAGATTGCTATTGAAAAATGGAAAGTTATAGACTTTACGCTTCCTTTTAGTTCTTGTTGGTGGTCAAAACAAAGAAAAAGTTATAAAATCATTTCCCAAATGGCATGTTTTACTGAAACAAATATACTGCACTTGGGCTTGAAAGAAATAAAAAAGAGCTTTTAGTATGAAAAAACAGGGATATTGCTAACATCACACTGGCCTAAGTTTGAAAAAACAGGGATATTCCTAGGGTAAATAGATTTGTACTGACGTGTTGATTCCATGTCGACAGCACTGCACCATGTCGACAGGTTCCCTATGGAAGGTGAAATATGACAATCAAAAGGCTGCCTGGACAGGTCCAGCATTGTCACAAGCTCCTGATATGTCTGTCTACACACCCTCCCAGCTGCAGAAGTGGATGGTGCTGTTCCATGAGCTCAACGCCTCTTTGGATCATTAACGATTATACGCTTGAAGTCAGAGGGAGATGAAATCCATGCCGTTCCCATTGAGGGTCAGGCAGTTGATGATTCCAGCAAAACATGAAAATAAGAATATTATTGTGGCCCACAGTATGGACATGGTAAATTTCATGCCTTAGTTAGTACATAGTTAAGTCTTCGTTATTGACTACAAAAAAAAGGATCAACAAATTACAATATGATTCAGCTAGGCTCGCTTTTGCATGAAGGAAAAACTAAGATAAAGAAATATAAGAAAAAAAAACTGAAAACCAAGATTTGAAGTGTACCAAGTGCCTGCTCAGGAATCAGGATGCCATACTGAAGTTCTTGCTGTAAGGGAAGGCGTAGATCAAAATAACCCAAAAACAGTCTAATTAAGATATGCGACATTTGATTTACAGATACAGCAACAGCATGGAGCAACCTCTAGCCACTCTCAATACGACTTTTTATTTTTTTTATCTATTTCCAGATTCAGGCACTTGCTTATCTATGCACATGTTTCTTAATCCTATTTAGCGAGGTGTACAGGCCGCCCGCCCGTGGAAAACATTTTTTGACCTTCTCTGGAAAGCATTAAAGAATTGAGCCCTTTTACAATGCTTGAAAATAATTCTCAATAGCTTCCAATAGCTCCCAATAGCTCTGCACAATAGTAATTTTCGTTGATTTTATTTGTTGAAGGGCTATTTGGTCTTTACACAACTCCCACCCTCACCCCACCCCCACGCCGCAGCGGCGCAGCCCCCACCCAACGCCCAACACTGCGTGCCCTCTCCCTCGCGGCCTCGCCCTAGCAGCCGCCGCCGTCCTGTCCACCGCCGCCCTCCCACGGCGTCTCTGCGGCGGCACTACCCTCTTCCCCTTGCCCTAGCCGCAACGGCCTCCCTCCCACAGCGTCTCTCCGGTGGCCCTGTCCCAAGTCGACAGCGGCACCCCAAGCGGCAGCGGCCCCAAGACAGCGACGCCGCACCCAGGCAGCGCCGTGGCACCCAGCCAACGCCGACCTCACAGGCAACGGCGTGGTTCCCAGGCAGCGGCGGATCCAGCTGCTCAAGTGGTACGTGACGGAGCCGTACCCAGGGAAGAGAACGCCATTTCCTAGCTGCCCACAGGCTTGAGCACATTCAGGTGACTAGGTGAGTCTGAAAACCTGCAAGTTCCAATGGCATGTGCTCTCTGTCGATCAACATTTCCTAGCTGTTTCCAATGGCATATGTGCCTCAGTTAGGTTGCACCTAGTAGATAAATTTTTTTAGCTCTTGATGATCAATGTATAAAATTCACATAGATCGACAACTACTTCTATCAGATATCATGTGTTTGTTGATACTGTGTACTGCTTTATTATTTGCTTTTTGGTTGAGTCGACATTTCGACTCGATGTTCTAATTGGGATGTATATAGTTGATACTGAGATGTACTGGTTGTTATAATGCTTTGATGCTCTTGCAAAGATATACACAGTAATTTATTGTCGGTGTGGTAGTTATCTCGACTCAAGAGTTGCTGGGTTAATCAATGCATGCCTTCGGCATGTTCTAGAAAAAAAGTTGCTGGGTTAATCAACTTGTTAGAGAGATGAAGCTTACCCATTAAAAGTTGCCTTGGGTTGGATATGGCTTGAGATGTAGGATGGCTTTGAGTTGGAGCTGGTACTGGTTGCTTTGGGCTTTTAGTAAGTAATTCCAAAGCCACCATTTTACTGGAGCTGCTGGCAGGAATTAGATGCATGAAGCTTACCCATTACAATTTGCTGGGTTTTTTTTTACTTCAAGCATGCTTCATTCTTTCCTGGTAATATGTGCAGTTCTGGGAGCTATATAGGTTACAGGTGTTTCATCTTATTGATTAACAAATGATAGGTGTTGGTCATAATCTCTGCTGGTCATCAGCTTGGGTATGCTCACAATAGGATCACTATCTTGGTTTCATTTGTATGGCTGCACGCTACCAGGACTTTTCTGTTTGTGATAAAAGCGTTGTCTGTAGTGTCATAAATTAGAATTCTGCATCACTGTTCTTCTGTGATGCTTAGTCATGAATATTGCTTCAATAATGTATGTTTGAAATCTCCACTTGGTCTATATGTATGAATGAGGTGGTCTATATGTTTCACATCCAGGAAGAGCTGAATCATGCTTATGGGTACCATGTGCTGACGAGCTTACAAGCTGATGAGATGTTTGATTGGGTTCACAAGCATTTGACAAGCTGATGAGATATAAATTTATTTCAGCATTGGTGCAGCTTTAGCTTGGTATGAAAAATTAAACTTGCTGGAGGATTGGAGGGGAATGCAAATGCAGCACTAGGACCTTATGAACTGGTGAACGCAGAAGACACACATGCTTTAGCTTAGTTTTGTTCAGTACTGCTGTTAAGTCTGGCGTGCTTTGGTCTCTACTGAGTAGTAAGCCTACTAATGCATGGAACAATCTCTGTATTATTATATATCTATTCATGGGAAGTTCTTTTTCTCAGTAGTATGAGATTACTCTAGCTGTGCTAAAACAATTCTATATTTTGGCTCTTGGTCCTGTAGTGATATCAAGGTTGCAGGATACTGGGCATCTTCATATCTTGAGTTGTTCTTTTGGTCTTATCAGCAGTTCAGCCAACCATCGTTCTACAGTAGCTTCCCAGATTTACTTACATGTTTACCATGTCAGCTTTAAGATATCCATCAGAAATGGTTGAGCTTCCTAATGGATGAAGTAATCGGTTAGTCTTTAATCAATTGATGCTAGGCATATTTATGATGTGAATTGAAATGGTCTTTCTGATGACTTTTGGCCTGACTTATGTACTATTGCTCATCTCAGGGTACCTAGTCTCTCTCGTTTGAAGAAATTCTGCTTTCTTAAACTGAATTAAGCAATGTCATCTTGATTATCAAAATAGCAATCTGTTCTCTAATTGACTGAAAAGTACTATTTGATCCATGTGTTAGAGAGAGTTTTACATGCTAAAACAAAGGACACAACTTAGAAGCATACAAAGCGCAAACTACTTGTTCAGAAATTGACCCAGCACAAACGACAAACCTGTACTCATTTTTAATTTTTAGCGTTAAATTAAAATTTTAAAGCAAACTAATTACATATATATATTAAACTAGATAATTATTAAATTAAAATTTGATATAAATATATAGTTTGGGGTCCTCCTATTCAAGGAGGAAACACCAAAGGCGAAAGACCACCAGGCCCTGTGCTCACCATGCCGCTACATGTGTCGTATCTGTGCCACAGTCCTCATCTTATAACAGACCATATAACCCTATGGCTACCAGCTACATCATTAGCATTTTTTTACCAACACTGATACGCTTAACTTGAGTTTTCAACTAGGCTGTGCGGCAACGTGGTGGGCTGTGGTACAGCCATCAGGCGGAGTCCAGCCTGCCAACGGCCTAGCAACTTTGCTGGGCGATGTGGAAAAAAATAAAAAATGAAAAGAGAAAAAAAAAGTCAAAAATTAAAGAGCTATGTAGGTGCTCGAGCTCGGGACCTAAGGGGTTTACAAGCCCACAGCACTACCACTAAACCATGCAAACTAGATTTTGTTTATGGTACAAACTTTTTAAATTTGAGATCGTTTAGATTTAAAAAATTGAAAAATTGAATTTTTCAAACGATATCGGATTAAATAATACCCAAAATAAATTTTGTAGATCTCGAAAAGTTATGCAATGTTTGAGGTTACACCTTTTTTATTTGAAATCATTTACTACTTTAAAATTCTTTTTGAAAATTTAATTTTAATTTGATGACGAACTCTAATTTCTCTTTTTAATCTATGGCTAAAACTTGTAACTAGTTTTTATCCCTCATACTAAGTCCAAATGTGATGGTTTTTCTTCCTAAAATTTTCTAAAATCATGGTCTATCAAGTTGTTATATTCTTACTACTATTATTTTGGTCATCTTTTCTTATGAATATTTCAAAATTTAAATATTAAAAGTTATAACTCAAACAATATTTTGAAACATCAAATGATTTTGGCTGGCTGAAGAAGTCATGAACATGTTGTATAACTCATCAATATGTAAAATTCTTATTTTGGTAATTTTTTTCATCGGCAAAGTGAAATAACAATGTTCACAAAAAATACACATCTCTTGTTCACAATTGTTTGATTTGAAACCATCTTGACAAGAAAAGGTCTGTTTCAAATTTGAAATTTAATTTTTGAACATGAGAGAGATTACCAAACAAAAGTTGTAGAGCTCAAAATGTTATAAAACTTTGTTGTTGACAAATGTTTCGTTTAAATTCATTGAGAACCTCAAACAGTCAATTTACACTAGGTTAGCATTAATATGTGGGGAACCAAAATGAAATACACAACTAATAATAGACTGTTGTGGTAGAGGAATTCATGCATGAGAGGGGAGATCCTGAGTTCGAAATCCCAATAGACGCAAGGTGTTTATTTTTGCAGGATAAATGATGGGTCCCTCAGATTTAATTTTTTTTTACTATTTTTTCATCCTATTTTTGGGATTTTTATTTTCTGGAAGACCATATCAGTATAGGTTTTGCATCCCGTTCGGTTTTTATGGTCTACCATTTTTGGGATTCAAAACCATATCACTATCGGTTTTGCATGGCAGTGACGTCAATCTCACATCACTGCAGGCTTACTGCTGTGTTCAATATCCGAACAGTGAAGGGGGATTTTGAACCCACAAGATTATTGAATTTGGCGTTGTGTAATAGCAACAACTCACAAGCCAATCGCACGTCTCTTGGCAGCCCACTAATGTTACAATTTCGAAAAAAATAAAGTGTTTACAACAATTGAACGTCAGATGTCCATCGAGGGTTGAGCTAGGCAAAGAGATAACCGGCTGTAACTGGAGATAACTGGCTTCAACTGGTTGTATCTGATAGCAATGAGAACTTCAGTGTTCAAGCATCTGATAGCCCTGTAAATGGGGAGTAAGCATCAGATGGACTATAACAGTGAGTAATTTCGATGGACATGTGACATTTCCTACTACTAAAAAGCCTCAAACGAAATCGTCAACCGGGCGTGCGAAAACTACCGTGGGCTACTTCGCTCGCCCGGCATGCGAGAAGCCTCCCCCGTGGGCTACTTCGCCCTCGCCTCTGCTCCGCCCGCCGCCACAGCGCGCCGCCGTTTCCGAGCCGTGCCGCCGCCAAATCAAGTAGCCGCCGGGGAAGCAGCGGCATGGGGGGAGAGAGAGGGGGACGGCGTGCAACAGCAGAGGCCATAGGCTCCACTCCCGAGCCCGGCGAGGCAGCCGGAGCGGAGGTCTGCGCGAGGCAGCCGGCGGCGCACCTCCTCCCCCGAGCGCGGCGAGAGGAAAACAGCGGCCGCGACCGGCTCTCCCGCATCGACACCGCAGCCCGCTGCTCCCCACCGGGGCTTCCACCGTGAGCGACGACGTGCTGGCGCTGGTCGTCCTCCAAGTCGGGCCTCTCCGACCCGGCGGGCCGCCGCCGCGCGGGTCCGAGGACGCCGACCGCGCCGCGCCCGGCCGGGGGTCTCTGCTACGCGCGCACGGGCCGCGTCGCTGCGCTCGACCTCCCGCCACGTCGCTCGCGGGCCGCCTCCCGCGGACCGCGCTGCTCCGCCTCGACGTGCTCCCGGG
The DNA here is from genome assembly GCA_018135685.1 of Themeda triandra. NCBI lineage: Eukaryota > Viridiplantae > Streptophyta > Magnoliopsida > Poales > Poaceae > Themeda > Themeda triandra. The sequence continues at coordinate 117,209 of JAENPR010001412.1, forward strand.
GAACTGCCTCTCCGGGGCGCTGCCCCGCACAGCCAGCGCGACGAACCGCAGGGAGCTCCGCCGCCTCCATCCTCGCGCCGGATGCCGGAGCGCGGCCTGGCCACCGCACAGCCAGCGCGACGACCCGACCCCGGATGGCTGTCGATGAGGATGGCTGGCGACCCGAACCGGATGTGGGAACCGACGCGAACCGCGCCGGTGTCCATCCGCCCGCGCCCGCGTTCGTCCGCCCGCGCCCGCGTTGAGGCCCGCCCGCGCCGGTGTCGAGGTCCGCCGGCGGGGGAGCTAGGGCCGCCCGGCGGTGAGGATGCCGCTGCCACCGCAGGAGCTCCGCCCTGCCCTTAATGTCATAAGCAGGACACCGCAGCAAGGAAGTAATTGTCCTCCATCCTGTCTCGAACTTTCATTTGATCTAAATCTTATGTCTGTACATATTTTTATTTCCAGTTCTAATGACAATCTAGGTTGCAGTATATCAATATTGGATACTCAACAAGAGAGCACTTAGCTTTAATTTGTCCTAAACTGATTTGGCCTTGTAAACCTGTAGGTGCTATATGTTGCAGTCTACATCGGATAATACCACCAATCTTTACAATAGCGGTCAGTTTCGCTTTGTTGTGTCTTCTCATATGCTTGCTAAATTGAGTGGCTCTGTTCTTGTATATGTTTTTTGCTGCCTATTTGAGATCACTGAATTTAATCTGTCCAATAACAAGAGCCAGAAAAAAAATTATGCGCCCTCTGCACCTGCAGCCACTTTTCCAAAGCCAAACAAATTGCTATGGGGCTGGTGATTGGTGCCTAAAATCGAATTATAAGCACGTTTGCTTGTATAGCTAAATATACGACCAACTATCATCCTCACTGTCCAATAGCTGAAGCCCAGCTAGCAACTCTGAAAGAAGTTCAAGCTGATGTGATGCAATCAGAGAACCCACTAGGCGCTTTGCATGTGGAGCAACTCTGAAAGAAGTTCAAGCTGATGTGATGCAATCAGAGAACCCACTAGGCGCTTTGCCAAGTGAGCTGCACCTAAGGAGTGTTTCTGTCGTTGTAAAACTTGTCTGCAAATTTCAGTAGCAGGGCTTTGTTCTGCACCTTGATTTGAAGAATACCAAGCCCCCTTCTTTCTTTGATTTGCAAGCCTTCGTCCATGCCACAAGACAACGACCTTGCCTGTGAATTACATTTCCCTGCTTTGTCAGATGTCTTGTGATTGAGTGGCAGGTTGTATTTTTTGCATATGTTTGTGAATATTCTTTTTCAAGATGAATATCTCATCTATGCAACATGCTCTGGAGATATCAGCCTGTTGTCCTTTTGACTGATCCCAAGTCCTAATCCATTGCCAAATTACCTTTGTTACTTGTCCTTGTGACCGATCCCAAGTGACCTTTGTTCTTATGGATCCTTTTCCATGTTTGTAGTTGCTGTTAAGATCAATGCAAAAATGGGAGTTCAGTTTGGATAGCTCTGAGATAATTGATTAACTCACATTGGGCATGCTGTGCAATACGGGGCTGTTTGCTTCCTACCCTAGAAAGCACGCTTGGGGCCGGATCTGCTTGCCTGGCCACAGCTCCCAGGTGAGGGCGCAAACCAAACATGCGGGGCACCGGGCACGCCCTACATGCCGCAGGTTATGTTCATAACTCAATGTGTCTTCCTGTCTGAATACATCAGATACCTTTGGTCAGGTGTTGGAGTGTTGGGATAGGGAAAGGAAAGAAATGGTGGCTATGTACAAGAAAACAACAATGATAGAAATTGGCATGCTAGAGCAGCTTGGTAAATATGATGAAAAATATCCAGGTGAGTCCGCTGTTTCAGTTAGTGCCTTTATGTATGCAATTCTTATTATTCATCTTGTATCATGTGCAAATTACTATTCTATTCAAGTAAAAATGATTCTTGGTGATTGCACTGATTCATTTCGAAACCATGTTGCTAAAATCATATATTCCATGCAAACAAGTTCAGCAAAAACTCGTTCCAAAAGGAAGTCATGCCAACAGGATTTTAAAAGTGCATATATCCTCTGCAATTGCCAACGTAACTCGTTCTGAAATCAAGTATTACAATATAATCAATCTGCTTATAAAAGACATCCCAGCTATTAGACTTTTAAAATCCATTACTATTTTTTTTTTTTGTGTTGCTTTTTTCCTGCAGATGGATGAAAATTATATGAATGCTATCAAATTGGTCCTCGAATTCAAGGAGACTGCTGAAACTTGAAGGACTTAGTTATCTCGATTGAGTTGTCTTGGTTCAAGAGCAAAAAGAATTCTCAAAGGTTCTGCAAAATTAAATTTATCATGTTGAGAGCATGCATAGTATTGAAAAAGTTTCAATTAGATTTGTTAAGTGATGGTGTTTTTTTATCGAACTAGGTAGTACAGGAAGGCATCGACCAAATTCTAGGACTTGAGACAGGACAGGCTGATGTCATAGTATACTTGTGCTGGTTGTGGCTTGGAAGCTGAGCACCAGCTTTTGGAAATGAAGGTTCATGGCAGAGAACCTAATGCATAGTAATATTGCTTTCTCACACTTACTCTGGGTCGAGTTAATCACAGCCGTGGCTACTGTGTGGCTATGTTAGAGGTGTCGCCATTCTAGATTCCTCTAAATACTCTTACATATGCTGGAGATGGGCATGTTTCCTGAATCCTGGTTACAGGATAGAGCTGTTGCATTGTCTAATATTCACGTACAGGAATCTCATGCTTTAAGCTGGCAGAGCATATACTAACTATGCATGGTGAAAATTAGTTTTCATTCAGATATTTTATTAAACAAGCTATATGTGCTCTATCAAACTGGCATAGATATATACCAGATGCTTTTTGGATGTGTTTTTGAATGGGTTTATGATTCTCTACGTTGTCTTATTAGTTTGAGATTTCGAACACTAGGTAAGTGTTCGTGTGTTACGACAGGTATGAGTAATATATTTAGGTCTAACTCATGATGCATTGAAATCAAGAGAGTAAAGGCACCAGAACAATAACTAAATCACTTTCTTCTAGATTTCCATACATCATGACTTGGGACCTAAATATATTATTCATACCCGTTGCAACGCACGGGCACTCACCTAGTACAGACTATAACAACAAGTAATTTCGATGGACCCAAAAACGTTAGTAGTAGAAACTTGTGCTCCTTCCAAATGTTTGCGTTCTTGTAGAGAGCAAACATTCCAGCCTCTCTGCAGAAAACTGTAAAATGACAGTAAAGCTAGTAAATGGACTATGAGATAGAACTAACCAAGTAAGTTTGCAGGATAAAAAGTTCAGCTTCGTGTCAGACACTGACTGCAGCTTCACGATTAATTTAGTCCAGAACATTGCAAGAGATGGAAACAATCACTACCCCAGCCACATTTTCTCCCGTCGGTCCAGATCTTTCCCCTCGGCCCCGCGTCCTCCGTCAGTAGCGCACAAGTATCCCTGGCGTGGCAGCAAAACCGTCTGGAGAGTTGTCTCCCGTCGGTGGGGCACCATCAGGAAGCTGCCTTGGTGCTTTTCGCGCACAGCAACAGCACTCGCGCGCGCTTTCCTGATGTCTTTTGCGCCCAGAAATTGGATGAGCGCGCTGCCGCGGACCCGTCTGGCCCACTAACAGAGAGAGAGCGGATGGAGGGAATTATTTTGGCCACTCGCCAAACGCTAGCAGGAATCCCGTGACCTTATCTTTACAGGAATCCCGTGACCTTATCTTTACTCTTCCCCTCCCCAAACTCTCTCGCCTCGCACATCCAGCGTCGCCGCTGCCCCCATCGAGCGCCGCTCAGGCCGCCGCCAGTCTCCAGCGCCGCTGCCGCACAGCCACCGATGACCCAGCCACCTCCACCGGGCGCACCAAGTTGTCAAGGCTGGGGTAGTGAATGATCATTTCACCCACGCCCTCTTGTTGAAGGTTAAAAATTGAGAGAGCGCACCAAGTTGTCAAGGCTGCTACAACTCAAAACCAAAGGACCACACCACACGGGAGCAAATAGCATACACACTAAGGTTTAGTACTCCATCATCTCATTGAAAGATATACATTGTGACAAGGAAGAGAACAAGCAAATCATCAGCCTCATCTTTAGCCAGTCACTTCTTTTTTCAAACTTCGCTTGCAAGTTGGAGCAGGATCACTAGGAGCTACTATATTAGGAAGGTCACTAACAGGGCAAATATGTTAATAAGAAACACTCTGATGTCGGCTTAAGATGCTATTTCCATGTTCACTTTTGACTTTAACCTCTTGAATTCAGCTCTGACAGTGAAACTGAGAAGATTAGAGTTACTTGATAGGGTCAATCACTTCTTTTTTCAAATCTTTTGCTTTACAAAAGAAGCACTTAATCTATGCTGTTTAAATGCATCTAACTTAATTCTCTTTACAGCAATAGATCAAGGCTCACACAGTAAGTTAGAGTTAGCAACAACTATCGTAGGACCAACAGACAGTGGTACAGTTTGTGATGAATAAGCAGCTGCCGCTGCCTGAATATGTTGCTAACTCTAGGCCAGCAATGGTTCAATTTCAAACACCTTGCTAGACAAATTAGCCTTCTCGACATTCTTCATTAGATAGATAGTTAGGAAGCACTGAACTGAACTACCCACATATGTGCCCAGACTAGATACAACTCTGGCCTTTTCATACAACAATTTCTTAAGGATACAAATAAAATAAACTAGAAGCAAATTTGTTCTGTGCTCACTGATCAAAACAAAATGCATTAACTAATGGGAAACATTCACATAACTGTACTGCCTTGCCTTGGTTCACCTGAATGTGTTAGCTAGAGCCTAACGTTGTGTTTGCATGTGCAATATCAAAATGAGCATACAAAGATGTCAGTATACTTACGCATTTTCGCGAGGCTTGTAATGGACGAGTAGATGAGAGCAGCTAGAGCAGGAACCAGGAATTCATTACCAGGCAATCCAGAAATTCACTACTATTTCTCAATCGATTTGAAATGTCGTCTCCTTTGCAATGGCGGGACCTGTGGGTGACAGACGCTGACCACACTGTCCTCCAACAATCCCAGAGAGCTTCACGCTGCAACTGCAAGAATCACACGGATTAGCTACAACTCAGACTGACAATGTTTTCATCTACAGTTCGCTAGTAAGATCAGCATGTTTCCTGAAAGCATAAGCAAGACGAGAAGGAACAGCAGGGTCACACATTTGTGCAATAGGTAGCAAATTCGAGATGTCGCCGTCGTGGAGGTGGCCGTCGCCTTCGTCCGCGATGCGTGGACGGCTCGCGCATGCGCGCAGATGGAGGGCGTGTGGGGCACCACCTCGCCTTCTATGTCCAAGAATCACACCGTCCTGCTCCTGGCCGGCGTAAAACGGCACAGCCCTGATCCCCATGTACTGGCGCGCGTACAGGCTCCACGGTACGTCGAACAGCAGCACGGCGGAGAGGTTGTACGTGACGGCTGAGGCCGCGGCGTCGAAGGCGAGGGCGCGGAGCTCGCCCGACGCGACGTAGGGGACGACGTGGCTCGGCCGGAGGAGCAGCCGCGGGTTAAGGGACGGCACGAGGACAAGTACCGCCAGGAACACGAGCAAAGGCGCGAGACTGACCGCGCCCTCGCCGACGGCGGTGTCTTGGAGTGCCAGGGGCGCGCGCTTGATGGCGCCGTCGAGCACGCCGGCTTGTCGTCCGCCATAGCCGGGATGTGAGAGGAGGGACGGAAGGAAGGGGAAGATCCGACGGCGGTCGAGACGACAGGGAGTGGGCGGCGGCGGATGGATGAACCCTAGAACAAGTTTTTTTTTAATTTTAATTACACAAACATCGAACTATATTATTTCAATTATACACTTGAACTATATTACCCAAAACATTATTGTTACAAATAAAAAAATACCATTTTACCCTCCGTTAAAAAAAGAATTACGAAAAAGCAATTATTACTCCTATATTTTGGGTTCTAATTCCTCTTAATTTTTGAGCCGTTGGGAGCCGTTACGGCGCATATGGCCCACCTATCATAGACACAGCTCAACGGCTCCCAACACCTCCACCTTAACGGCTCGCAACGGCTTCCTCATATTGGGCCCACTAATTATAGACACATTAAATATTTTCTTAATAATTCCCAACGGCTCTCCAAGCATTGTAAAAAAGTTCTAAAGGATTAGTGATAGATCGGACATGGCCCGATCTCATGCATGTGGTTGCACAAATCTGATGGTTACTCGTTCCCAGATTGGTCTCCCAAATAGTGATAGAACGGATATGACGCTCCCATTGGCGCAGGAATGGGTTGAGGCAAGGTGGAGCAATAGCGGCTACAGAGTAAGGCTCCGGTGACTGCTACACACCATAACATTGGTCCCCTTCCAGGAAGTATTCTACATCCAGTGTGGATGTTTTTCCAGAGCCCAGCCAGCATCAGTAGAGGTGGACGTCAACAGCACAGTTAGTGTGTAGGAATGAGATTGCCTATGGGTTTTCTTACAGAAGCCAATCTGTTATCATATCTCGATGCCGATATAGTCTCCCTGATACATCCCAACCCTACAACAAACATAGAAATATGCATGACTGATGTGCTCTCGCTCATTATGTGTTGGTCCGACGATTTGTCTTCACTCCAACAAATACATATATACACTACAGTATATGCAACTGTATATTGCACATGTTTGACATTATTTAAGGAATGAGACAGCCATCGTTTGATTTATTACTGTTGTGAACTTAGCACGAGTTTGGGTGGTCTCTCCTTTTTAGATAAAACAATCTTTCCCTAGTAAATTTTCTATGTTTTTTTTTTTATTTTCGCCAAACAATGGTTCAGTTATTAAATTCTTATCCAATAGCACGTTTCTGACCGGCGCCTAAAACAATTGGCATTTCTAGAGGGTAAGAAATCAATATTGAGGAATGGTAGATCGTCGTCGGGTGCTCACGCCATTGCCTGGCAACTGCATCATGCACAGAACGTCGCTTTACGCCGACGACGTCGTCATCTTACTGTCGCCGTGCCCACAGGATTTCAGATACCTCTCTCGTATCCTCGACTTGTTTGCTGGTGCCTCTCATTGATGCGGTCACCGCCCGCATACCAACTTGGAAAGCTGGGCTGCTCAACAATGCGGGACGTGTCTTGCTCACCAAGGTGACCCTTTCAGCCATTCCAGTCCACATCATGATCGCTTGCTGCCTGTCGGAATGGGCCATCAAACAAATTGACAAGCGCCGTCGAGCTTTCCTTTGGACTGGGGATGAGAACTGCACTGGTGGGCAATGTAAGGTCGCCTGGCCGGTTGTCTGTCGCCCGCCCTAGTTGGGTGGACTGGAAATACTTGACCTCCATTACTTTGGCTACGCGCTAAGACTTCGGTGGGAGTGGCTGGCGCGCACGGAAACGGATTGTTGCTGGGCTAAACTACCTTCGAAGACGGAAAGATGTGTTGCTGCCATGCGAGATGCTAGCATCTCCATCGTGGTGGGCAATGGCGCAAACACACTCTTCTGGTTTGATGCCTGGGCAACTGTCGGGCCTCTCAATGTCAATGCCCCGGCGCTCTTCAGAGCGACGTCGCGCTCTGATCGGTGTCTGATGCTGCGCGAAGCACTGATCCAACATCGCTGGGCATGCAATATTGCTGGCGCGACCACCATTCCTGTCATGACGGATTTCTTCAGAGTGTGGATGATTGTGCGCGATGTCGAGCTCTCGCCGAGCCGGCCGGACACGTTCTCCTGGAAGTGGTCTGCCAATGGCTCCTTCTTTGCCTCAGCTACGTACCAAGCCTTCTTCCACGGATCCAGTGAGCTTCTAGTATTTGCTGCACCGGCGGCTTTGGACGTCGGAACACCGTGCATGACATGGGCTGCAGCAAGACGGGTCGTGCTCCATGTGTGATCAGGAGTCGGAAACTTGTGGGCATCTGTTCGTCGGCTGTGTCTTTGCGCGCGAGGTGTGGTTCCGTGTGCTCTCGCGCCTACAGCTTGGCACCCTGGTACCCGGGGGTGATGAAGACGTAGCAGTCTGGTGGCTCAAGGGAAGACAGCGCCTTGATCAGGCGGGGAAGAAGGTCTTCGATTCACTTGTGCTTCTCGTGGTCTGAGAATTTGGAAGGCACGCAATGCTCGGGTTTTCCGGAATGAGGCGCCCTCGGTCACGATCATTCTCCAGGAAATCGCTGTGGAGGCCAAGGATTGGGTCCTCGGTGGTTGTGCTCCGCTGGAGGCTATACTTCTGCTGCTGTCGCAAAATGCTTTCGTTTTGTAATACAAACTTCTACAGGATCCAGTAGACTAGGTGTATGCCTTCTGGTCTGGCTTTGCTTGCCTCTTGCTAGCACTGTTGTCCAACGTGTAATTTATGTTCTTTCTCCTCTTAATGAAAAACCAGTGAAGTCCCGGTCGCGAAAAATATTGACGAATGGTCTGTAATTTGAAATCCTCCTACAAATTGGTCCCACCAAAAACAATAGCATTTAATTGTACTTATTATATAAGCTCCTACAAATAAGGTCTAGTGTTCAATCTTGTGCCGTTAAACTGCCAGACATCCTGTACTCAGGAAAAAAGCCTTTGCCGATTAGGGCCCTGCCAATGCCCCTTTGCCGAGTGCCCGAGGCACTCGGTAAAGCCCGTCTGCAGTAGTGTACTTCCATACATATATAGAAGACACCATGACCACTGTCCGATGAAGTAATATATATAGGGAAACAGTAACAGGTAATATCAGTAGTGGATGGCTGAGAGCGCTCTCCCCCTCCCCTCCGCCCGCTAGGGGTGGCGGCGCAGCCGTCGCCGCCGCCCGGCCCCTCCTCTGCTACCGCCACCTTCGACGCCCGCTGTAGCCCCTCCTCCATGGCTGCGCCACCTGCTTCCCCTCTCTACTTCGGCTCCCTCTCGCCGCTCCTCCTCCCCGGCCCACTCCCACCACCCTCCATTCCCTACCGCCCCGCCTCCCCAGCTTCAACGCAGCCGTTCCCGGCCTCGGCTCCAGACAGGGCCGCGGCGGATCGAGGCCCCTGTGCCGCTCTGGTGTCGCATCCGCTGTCCGAGCCACCAGGGCTGGCACGCCCCCAGATGCTCAACGGAAGGCCAGAACCACGGAAGCTCTGCATGTTCGGCCAGTGACTGTTTACACCAAAATTTGACCGACTAGTAGGGAGCTGCAAGAAGAATCCTTGGAAAGTATGGAAGACGACGATGGTCAAATCGACTCAAAGGATCGGTTATCTTTGAGTAGAAGAAACCAGAATCGGCTGCAGAAGAATGGGCAGAGATTGTAACATCCAGGATGTTAATCATGATTTAGCTCTGCACATCACCGGCATAATCATATCATTTGCAGTGCATCACAGACTTGACATGCATTTCACCCTGATGTTTGATTATGCCTGAACTGCATGTGTTTATGATAAAGTAATACAAGTGTTTGATGATTGACCACTAAAATAATCTAGACATGATTAGGACACCAAATGAACCTAGGGTTATGTTAACAACCTTGGTTAATCATGCTTCTTTGTGTGTTGATCATGTTAGGCCTATAAAAGTGTCTGCTTTGACCATTTCAAAAGAGCTTGATAGGAGTTTTGCATGGCGATGCGCCCTAAACCTTTTTGGTGTAGAATTTTATAAGGATCAAAAGTCCCAATACTCACTTTTCATGAAAATGAGTGCAAGATTTCCAAAACGACAGAAAAAGACTGTTTTGGGGGCTGTTTTCCTATTTTAGGGAATTTTAGAGGTATTTTAATTTGGAATTTTATATCTCCAAATATATTAGGAATCTGGCCAAACTCCTTTCAGCAAAAATGATCTACTCTTCAAGAGGAATAACTTTCATATAGAAAGTTTCTTCTAATTCGGCTTAGTTTAGGAGATACAGGGTGATAAAGTTTGTATGCCGTGTAATGGAAAGGGCTTTTCGGTGACGGACGGTCAATGGCCGTCATCAAAATAGGTGAAAACGAAAATATCACCCTGACCAGCGCAGATCGTCGCCGCCGCGTGTCCACCACGTGGTCTCCCTCTTCTGCGTGGCCAGGAGCCTTGAAGGCCGAGGGGGATGCTCCCCATCACTCTCTCTCTCGCCCCACTCCTCTTCTTGCTCTCTCTCTCGGTCTCCTCCTCCCTTCGCCACACCGAAGCCGCCGCGCCGCCGTTGTCGCTGCTCCGGAGAAGCTCGCTCTCCGAGCATGGCCGCCACTGCCACGCCGCACCGCATCACCACCGCGTCAGCCGCCTGCCTAGTCTCCTCCCTCGCGCGCGGGCTCACTGGGCAGTCGTGTGCCGAAGCGCCGCCGCGAGCGCCATAGCGTCCGCACCACCGAGCCGCCGCAGCGTGCCTTCTCCTCCGAGCCTCCTCACCTCTGTCCAAGGCCTCCATAGCCTTCGCCTAGTCGAGCTCCATCCCGCACGTCACCTCGCCGTCGTAATGCGCCGCCTGAGGCTGCTGCGGTCAGGGCGCCGCCGGCGGGAACGGCCGCCGCCCGTGGCCTGGCCACCACGGGCCGACGCGGGTCCGCCTGGGGTCACCAGTGGGAGCGCCAGGGTGCACCGCACCTCCGCCGCACTCGGATGGCCGCCGTCGAGCCTCGGTGGACCGGCACGGCGAGGGCCGGCCGCTCCCCTGTTTCCCCTCGCCTCGAGGACCACCTCTCTAGAATTCAAGGAAGGTGAAGGTCCTTCCTGCAAAGTCACCAGACTCAAGATTTTCCAGATCTGGGCCTGGTTAATTCGGGGAAAACAATGGGTTCTTTCTGTAAATGGTTGTCCTATTCGGGATTAAGAAAAGGTTTTCCAGAAAATAGGTTTAATCTTGCAAAATTCATAGATGGAGCTAGGAGTGTCCAATTTGAGTGATTCAAGTTGTAGTATTTTTCTTATTAGATGAGCTATGCATGGAAAATATGAAATGCCATGTTTGAGATACTTTTATATTGAGTTTAGAATTAATTCTTGAAATGCTTGTAATCTTAGGAAATGGATAGTAATTCATAGGTTGCTCAAAAAAATGTGATTCTTATTTTGTTAGCCTTGTATTGTCATTCTTTATCTATGATAATTATATCATGCATGCCTCCTATGTAAGATTATAAAGTTGTAGTTCAAGTGGTCTCCTTGCTTGTTTCTTGAGATAATTCATAAAGAATATATAGAAGCCTAGTTTGGAGTTGATACTTTTTGTAGGCTCATTATATGTCAGTAGGTAGCTCTGTACATGATTGATTTCATGGTTTGATCAAGTTGGTAGTACAAAGTATTTTTAGGTCCTCCATTTGGTGCTGCCATGTCATTTTTGTGCAGGACAGTAGGATCATCCAAATGGGGTGAAATTTGGATGATGGGCTTGTATTGCCATGTGTATCCTACTGTAATTTTTATACGATTTTCAGATGTTCCTAGCTATGGGTTGCTGTTCAACCCATAGTGGGTTAATTGAGAGTCGATTCCAAGATGCCATGCCTAACCTAATGATAGGTTGGTTTTCTGGGAAACATGTCTTCATATGATAGATAGCTGATTAGTGTATTTGTCTACTGTAAAAATTTGGTGGTCATTGGATCAATAACCTAGGAGTTATAGCTGTTGCAATATGGTTGGCAGAATTGTTCCAATGCTGTTTTGTCAGGACCCAGTCCTAATATTCTCTGTTTTAGGCCTAGTTGACTTGAGAATTAGGCTCCGATGTCTTCAGATGATTTGTGAGAAATTTTATAAGCTTTCCATATTGTCCTCTTTTGTGTCCATAGGATTTATAAATCTGCAGTTATGATTTATTTACTAGACTGCCAGTTGTAGGTCTATATTCTAGTGAAGCTTGAATGAGTGTTGCTTGTATGTAGGGCATAATGCTAATGGCTTATGTGGATCAGGCTATGTATGATTGATTGTTACTTAGTGTGCCATGATTAGTTGGTTAGGATGATTATGTTTAGATGTAAGTCTTTGGCTTTACGGGCTTGTTTGCTAGTGATTTGTGTAGCCGATTAAATAAGTTGCTCACCTTGAATCACTTGATCATCATTGATCATGCATACACCGACAATCACATACACATACATATGCACATGCATCATTCTAGGATCGCGAGTAGAACATTCGTCGTGGAGTCGAGGATCCAGAAGGACAAGTCACGAACGGAGATCCGCACGAGAAGTGATCCAGCACTAGGAACCTGACATGGAATAGTCGAGTACCTGGGGCTCTAACCTCGATCTTCTAAATAAGGCAAGCCCCGGAGCATCCCTCCTATGTTTGCAAATGTTTTACTTTGCTTCCTTTTATTCTTTATGATGCATTAAGTTTATAGGCGTTGATTGAAACCGTAGATGCATCAGGACTACCTTGCCACAGAAATATCCTATTTTTACGTACAGGATCGACTACATGCTTAGGCCTGCTCTCTTAATCGGTAGAAGCCGAGTGATCGACTATCACTCGCAATGGTAGGTGGTTACTACCCCTTTGGATTGAGATTAGTGAGATGTTGGATATGAACATAACCATGTGGCCATGATAAATCACCTCTAATATACTATGGCACACGAGCGTCCTCGGATCATTTTGAACAATGCCTCACAGATAGCTAGAAGGGCGTGTAGTGCCCAACCGCGAAGCCTTGAATCTACTTGGGCCGGGTTTCAACTTCCAGGTATCCATGCTGGTGATGGGTGGTGAGTAACAAGGGCCCGGTTTGTGAGTCCTGAAGATGGGGCGGTGTCATTTGATGGGCGCACGCTTATCTGTGGCAGCCGGGAGTTTCCTTGGTCATGGTGGTGAGTTGTTGATCCCGCGCCTTTTCCCAAGTAGATCAAGGTGACTAAGGCTGCTCTTGCAAAGCATGCCTGGTTTGTGTGAGGAATACCCCGCCAGCTGGTTTGCAATCGATTATAATCGCCATCGTTCCTGGATAGTGAATAACTTGACTGAGCAGTTACGGTGCCGCAAATAAGATTTGAAATGCGAGTTGGTTATGTTCTCTCATGATGATTTAATGATTACTCAATCAATGCGGTTATGATATAATGTTGATTGCTTCTACCTTAAAATGATGAAGTAGTTGCAGGTGCTAATGTAGTAATGGCAGGATCCAACTTAATTGGATAAGCTAGAGAGTCCTTTTGTCACTAAATGATTATTAATAAGCTCATCTTTTGGCAAAGAAAAGGAGTTGGCTAACCCACTATAAAGCCTGGCATCCACCAAAGAGTCTTTATTTTCTTTTAGTCGGGTAAGTCTTGCGAGTACAATGTACTCAGGGTGCAATTCCCAATGTTGTTGTAGGTTGGAGAATTACTGCCGTGGCGACACGGTGGACTTATATCCCACTACGGGAGGATTAGACTTGGGGCAAGTCAACTCTTATACCTCTTCTACCTGCTGTTGATGGAGACGGCCCTGAGCTGGCACTGTATTTAAAAGTGTAGGTGTGAGTGTGTATTATCAAAAGTGTTTTCTTCCGCTTTCATTTATGTTTTGGATTGTAATAATCCTATGTGCGAAATGTAATTAAAACAGGTGAATCGGGAACTGCTGAACCGTGGATTCAGGTTTGTTGTAGAGTGGTTTGAAATCCTTCGAGATTTCACGGACTACCGGGCTGGTTTGGTTGCTAAGTACTAATTGAGTTGCCACATCAGCTTGATTAGTGCTTCGTAATTAAATTAGTTGGTCGGTTCCGCTATAGCGGTATCAGCTCCATGGTTCAGCACCTACCGTTCACTTGGGTGTTTCAAAACAAAAGGATTTGGTTTCACAAAACTATTTGCCAACTTATAGTTATATAGGTGTTTGAAAAACCTATGTGTTCCAAACTAAAGTGTGCCAGTGGTCGTATCCTATATGCCCAGTTAAGGACTACTAGGTGGCTATCTAACAGGCTAACTTTGGGTTTTGCATCATATTTTCTTTTGTCGTGCTCATACACGACGGATATGTATGGGGGCCATTCACTTGAATGGTTATGTTTGGTTTCATATTCCTCTACACCCAAGGTAAGTGTGAGTTGTGAGAGCATGATCGGATACATTGCCGATCTAGGGGAGTGCTTATATGATACCGGAGTATTTACATATTCCACACATGTTTATATGAAAGTGTCCCATGTGTGGGATGCCGTCTTCTGACGATGACAGGTTAGTGTGCACCTACATGCAGGGATATCGGAGATATGCCTGTGTGGAGGAGGGTGTTGAATAGGGGTTGTTTGTATTCGAAGTTTTGACCTTATTCTTAAGGTGCCGAGTTTTTACGTCACTTGCATTCATATGGGATTTTGGGCTAAAATGGAATCTTCTGCAGGTACACTAACCACGCAAGTTCGTGTAGTTCGACTAGTTCCCACTATTTGAGAGCCGTATAGATGACGTATGTATGCCACCGTTTAAAACGCTAGAATCTATCATTTTCTAGGTTGGTGAGGACGTACGGAACGTACATGCATCATGTCATATGAACATCTCGTGGGATGATGGGAAAGACACTATTTCTCTCCTTATAAATGAATACTTCTCTTTTCGATAAAAATTGACCAAGGTAACCTTCATCTCATGAGAGTTGTACACCGGTTCTATAAATGGCACGAGTGAAATGCATCGAGGCTAAAGCAATCAAGGGAAAGATCTCACAACAACAACTTGTCACCCGTGAGCCACGTGGTGCTAAGAAGTTTTTTCGAAGGATTTTGGAACGCCGTCTCTTTCATGGCAAGCTCTGCACTCGGTGGGTTATACCACGAGTAAAGAGCCTTGCTATCCGTGGAGCAAGGAGTTGGAAGGTCAACGTCCGAGTTTACTCTCTGTTGAAACTTTGATTTCCGCTAAGAGTGAAGATGCGTCACATTGATGTGACCGCCAATTTATCACTCGAGGCAGGAACCCTCAGGAAGGTGCAATTATAGTTGTTTGTAAGGCCCTGAGGGATTTGAGTCAGAGATGACCGGGTGAGTTTGCTCATGCCGCTGCAGGTGTGTTTCCTAAGGGCGACCCACACTGTGCCGTGTGGCGCCAGATTAGTGAGACTGCACTTGTTGGTGGTACGGATGAAGCTGAGAATAGCAACGATCTTGCTATCAATGCGATAGTTGCCATGATGAAGAGCTACTCCTGTATGCTGAATGCATTAGAGTCTCTTAATCATGAGTCCGTTTATGTCAACACTGAGCAACAAATAAACGAAGAAGGTACCCGAAGAGAACGTCATAAGGGTAGCTATATTGCTTGCACAAATGACGCTCTCCAAGGGACAGACTAGGCAGCGAAAGAGTGTAGCCATGCCTGAAGCCTTTGTAGCGTAATGTCAGTTTTTGAATCTGTTTGCCCTGCTTGGTCAGAGGCAATAGGCCATGGAGCAATTGCGCAACAACGGAATGCAGCCTGGACGAAGATTATTGCCTGAAATAAGGGTGAATGTGCTGGTGACCAAGGATGCTGCTCTCAGTGCAGAAATCCAATGGGTTTATAACCAGCATCCCTACAATCCTACCGGAACTGCTAATCCGAAAGGTACTCATGTTGTGCTCAACGTCTACAAGGTTGATGCTGGGAATGCAGTGGGCACGGAAGGCATGGACCGTGCTTAAGTGGAGTAGGCTTAAGTCTAAGACTCTCATGGGAATTAGTGCTTCCTTGTTTGACATAGGTAACGACGTGTGATCCTAGGTAGATTGGTCCACTAATAACGTATCAATCGGAACGTGTGATTATGACAAGCTTAGCCAATGTAGTGCACCTATCTAAAGTAGTAGGTTAGAACAAGTATGTTAGTCCGCTAGCATTTTGGTTTTGGAATTTTCAACATCATTTAAATGTCAACTCGATCTCGTTCTTGCAAAAATTCGATTTATACCTCCCTGGTCGATGATGACACGTCGAAGTTGATGTCTCACAGTCACGCGTCTAGGCCAAGTCTTCCTAAGCAAGTATAGTTGCTAACTATCACCTTGTAAATAGCCCGTTGATAGCTTACGTGATATTTGTTGCGTTCATTTAGTGATACTCCAAGCTATCCTTGAACTTTCAAATTCCTAAAATGCCTGATCTTATCTTGTGCGCATTGCTCAGTCGCACAAGATGTCTATTTATGTCCTGATTTATTCGAAGGGTTATCTTATCGTCCACCGATTAGTAGCGTTGTCTCGATTTAAGCTGATATAGTGCCGCACGGGAACCTAGAGCCACCATGTGAACCGCGGCACATGGATGTGTATACTAGGAACCATGCTGGTATTGTAACTCTTGATCGTGACCAATATCTTAGTGCGTCAACCTAAAAGTTTCCTTCATGCGTCTCTCTTTGGATAGTCGCTTATTCCTATCCAATCAATGCAACCCCCAGCACCTCCAAATAGTGTAACCCGAAGCTTGCTAACCTTGTGTCTACTAGCAGGATTTTTCATTGCCGATTTGACAATGGATTGTTCCTCGCAAGTTCTTCATGACGCTAGAGCCTTAGGTATAGTACATGCTCGTTCGGATATCGTTAGTACATTTCGGATGAGACAATCCTCGAGAACACGATTGTGTTAATGGGAGTCCGTTAATCTCACACCCATTCAGTGCGATCATTTTGCCACTTCTTCAGCAATAGGATGAGTTTCGCTAGCCATCCTGCGAATTTAATTGTATAATACGCCTACCCCTTGGGGGTGTGTTATCAGAGTGCGCAGCGAAAAGGTGGTATAGAATGTCAACCGCTGCTATGGTTATCTCGTATATCTTCTCGCAAGGGTTATTGGGTAGACGATATGAGAGCTTCTCCTAGTTTGACTCGAATAAAGATCATGACGTTGTTGGTAACCTAACTTTGTGTGGGAATATGTCAACCATAATTCCCACTAGTCAATGGGTGCAGACTGACTTCAGTTTTGGGGAGAATTACCCTGACCACGCTAAATCGTCCTGGTAAGCATTGCACCGGGAAAGATAGTACGTTAGGTATGAGACGTATCCGAGGTTGCAACGTACTGACCCTATCCAGTTTTCCCTCCTTGTTACCTGGTGACCTGGCAATCATCCTTGTTCACTCTGCCTTGTCATGCACGAAATATCGATTCGTGCAGGAACCTGTCCTATTGTGTGAAATTGCATCGTGAAGGGAAAACCTGTTGTGGTGTCATGACTAATAACTGAAGGTGCCACGACGAAACCGAGAGCACCTGTGGGTGCACACACATGGTAGTGCTACTCGGCACGCGCTGGTATCACAGGTGTTGATCTCGACCCATTATGGGGGTTACCACGACATGCCATTTCACGCGAACCTACCTTGAGTTTCAATTGATCCTTCAACTTCACCTCGATAAGGTTTCCCTTCTCATTGAGCAAGGGAAGATAGCTCCAACAGATAGATCCATAACCTTAACCTGATAGACTACGTGGGATGGTAAAATCGGGGACTCAATCGGGAGTTTCTCCGAAAAATTGTGCTATCTCGTGTAGTATGTCTCCCTTTCTTTGTGGTATTTGTAGAGATATACCCTGTTCGTGTTGCATGAGTTCAGATGAACATTGAGCTAGTAAAGGTCTTGACTTCTTTAGTGTCGGATGTCCTTTCTTACACTTCACGGGTAATGCCTATATTAATTGCGACCATTGCGAAGCTTTTAATGCAACCTATTGGTGAGGTTATGAGAGGTTACTCTCCAGCCCGAACGTAGATAGCTAACTAACCACATGTTTGTGACCGACTCGCATATTTTGGAAATGGCCATAGTAGAGCAATCTATCGAATAGATGATAACTTGAAACCAGCTTTTCTACCCTTCGAGTCGAGGTTAACTACCAGACAGATACTAAGTATCGTAGTAGGTCCGTTGTTCATCAACATGGAATGATAACTTTTGGCGATCTTTCATGAGATGAACAACCACGCGTCCAAGCTGAGAGCGTTGAGAGCGAAGTACGAGAAATATTAGTTGAGATCTAGCTTGTGACAGCTGTCCCTTTGCTCCTATTGGAATCACTCTGGCCGACACGAGCGTCGAGTAGTTGGAACAGTCAGCATAAGTTAAATTGGATACCAGATTTTGCTCGATCAACGAAATGAATCTCTACTCCATGGTACCCCTTATTATGAAGTTGGAATTCTTTTAAGGGGGTTAGCCCATCTAATGTCCTATAACGTACTCTTACCTTATGGGAATCGAAGGAGGAGATTCATCGGACAAAAGCCTTTATTGAGCCAGTCTCAAGAGATAGTTGACACATGCCATGTTTCTTGGCATCTATTTTTTTTGGTGTTCAACTATTAACCCGTCCATCTGCTAGGAGCTAATGTGTCTTGCTGATAAGACAAAGTCTCTGCACGGATTTGGATGCTTGTAGTATTAATGGATTTGCACCTGAATGAGGATCAGGTAGTCAGTACGCCAGAATCCGCCATACATTGAGTATGCAAGGCGTGAGTGACCTGATATGACCTTGGGTTCATAAATATGGGCCTTATGTGTCGTCCGAGCATTTTCGGGACATAAAATTTTGGCTCAATACTAGTACCTTTTGAGTAAGACTTGGCACGTGTATGGTTGGAAAAGTACTTTTGGTATGCCAAGGGTAGCGAACCCCTAACCCAAGAGCACGTGTCCTATGCAAGAAAGGGGTACTGTAGATGCTTGCTACGGGATCCACTTTGCTTGTCGGACTCCGCTTACGAGAAAGAAAAAGTTTGGCGGTTTTCTGCCAAGATAAGGAGTTCTTTACCTAGGAATTTTGATTTCTACATGAGAAGATTTGGATATCTTTGACCTAAGAACTTTGACTTCTACATGTACAAGTTGAAATTTCCCGGTCCAGTTGGTTCATATTGGCATTTTGTAGCCAGTGTTCCTATGAAGGGCTGTGCCAATATCGAGCTTGTGCTAACAAAATCCTACACTGCCATCCCTGAAGTGAGTCACGTGGTTTCCGTTTTGCGGAATCTACGCTCTACTTCTTATGGTAAATACTATGGATTTTTGAAGCACCTTTTGATATATTTGATGATGCGAATAGCAGATTCCCTCTCAAGTAACCCTCGATGTTTTCCAGTTGGGTAGTTGTTTGGTCATGTTATGTGCTGACCTACCCTATTTGGATATAGTCTCAGATTCTATGTGAATGCATACCATACTATTCTTTGTCATCTTCATACTTTAGATTGACATAGTAATGGTAGCACCACCTTAAGAGAGAACATGTCGGCTACGAGTTATGCGTGAAGATACTTGCTTGGGAGTAAGTATGGATTAACCGATGAGTCAGAGCTGAGAAATAGGTTACTTTATTCATTTGGCAATCCCTGCCAATGACGCTCCGTATCCACCATTTGCACCGACTGATCGGTATTTTGCAAAAGGTGGATCAGTTGGTGTAGTAATTTGGATTCCATCGAGGTTACCTATGTTTGGTATGTCTCTTGAGCGGAATGTGACCTTGTCGGGTCTCCAACGTCATCATGTGAGCAAAGCTGAATTATTTTGGATGAAACTATCTCATGTCTTTGGGACACGACGTCGGAGCCGGCAGGTTATACCCTGAGATGCATTGGATATTAGGCATTGAGGTCATGTAACATGGAACTGAGTCCTTTGGTTGTGACAAGTAATGTGAAGTATCTGGATAAACGTGATGGCAGTGGTAAAACATGAAAGTTCGTGATGTGAGATATCGCTTTTCGAAAACTAATTTACTTCCACCAAATCCCGGGACGAGATTTCTTTTAAGGGGGTTAGGCTATAACATCCTGGATGTTAATCATGATTTAGCTCTGCACATCACCGGCATAATCATATCATTTGCAGTGCATCACAGACTTGACATGCATTTCACCCTGATGTTTGATTATGCCTGAACTGCATGTGTTTATGATAAAGTAATACAAGTGTTTGATGATTGACCACTAAAATAATCTAGACATGATTAGGACACCAAATGAACCTAGGGTTATGTTAACAACCTTGGTTAATCATGCTTCTTTGTGTGTTGATCATGATAGGAGTTTTGCATGGCGATGCGCCCTAAACCATTTTGGTGTAGAATTTTATAAGGATCAAAAGTCCCAATACTCACTTTTCATGAAAATGAGTGCAAGATTTCCAAAACGACAGAAAAGACTGTTTTGGGGGCTGTTTTCCTATTTTAGGGAATTTTAGAGGTATTTTCATTTGGAATTTTATATCTCCAAATCTATTAGGAATCTGGCCAGTCTCCTTTTAGCAAAAATGATCTACTCTTCAAGAGGAATAACTTTCATATAGAAAATTTCTTCTAATTCGGCTTAGTTTAGGAGATACAGGGTGATAAATTTTGTATGCCGTGTAATGGAAAGGGCTTTTCCGTGACGGACGGTCAATGGCCGTCACGAAAATAGGTGAAAACGAAAATATCACCCTGACCAGCGCAGATCGTCGCCGCCGCGTGTCCACCACGTGGTCTCCCTCTTCTGCGTGGCCAGGAGCCTTGAAGGCCGAGGGGGATGCTCCCCATCACTCTCTCTCTCTCGCCCCACTCCTCTTCTTGCGCTCTCTCTCGGTCTCCTCCTCCCTTCGCCACACCGAAGCCGCCGCGCCGCCGTTGTCGCTGCTCCGGCGAAGCTCGCTCTCCGAGCACGGCCGCCACTGCCACGCCGCACCGCATCACCACGGCGTCAGCCGCCTGCCTAGTCTCCTCCCTCGCGCGCGGGCTCACTGGGCAGCCGTGTGCCGAAGCGCCGCCGCGAGCACCATAGCGTCCGCACCACCGAGCCGCCGTAGCGTGCCTTCTCCTCCGAGCCTCCTCACCTCTGTCCAAGGCCTCCATAGCCTTCGCCTAGTCGAGCTCCATCCCGCGCGTCACCTCGCCGTCGTAATGCGCCGCCTGAGGCTGCTGCGGTCAGGGCGCCGCCGGCGGGAACGGCCGCCGCCCGTGGCCTGGCCACCACGGGCCGACGCGGGTCCGCTTGGGGTCACCAGTGGGAGCGCCATGGTGCACCGCACCTCCGCCGCACTCGGATGGCCGCTCCCCTGTTTCCCCTCGCCTCGAGGACCACCTCTCTAGAATTCAAGGAAGGTGAAGGTCCTTCCTGCAAAGTCACCAGACTCAAGATTTTCCAGATCTGGGCCTGGTTAATTCGGAGAAAACAATGGGTTCTTTCTGTAAATGGTTGTCCTATTCGGGATTAAGAAAAGGTTTTCCAGAAAATAGGTTTAATCTTGCAAAATTCATAGATGGAGCTAGGAGTGTCCAATTTGAGTGATTCAAGTTGCAGTATTTTTCTTATTAGATGAGCTATGCATGGAAAATATGAAATGCCATGTTTGAGATACTTTTATATTGAGTTTAGAATTAATTCTTGAAATGCTTGTAATCTTAGGAAATGGATAGTAATTCATAGGTTGCTCAAAAAAATGTGATTCTTGTTTTGTTAGCCTTGTATTGTCATTCTTTATCTATGATAATTATATCATGCATGCCTTCTGTGTAAGATTATAAAGTTGTAGTTCAAGTGGTCTCCTTGCTTGTTTCTTGAGATAATTCATAAAGAATATATAGAAGCCTAGTTTGGAGTTGATACTTTTTGTAGGCTCATTATATGTCAGTATAGGTAGCTCTGTACATGATTGATTTCATGGTTTGATCAAGTTGGTAGTACAAAGTATTTTTAGGTCCCCCATTTGGTGCTGCCATGTCATTTTTGTGCAGGACAGTAGGATCATCCAACTGGGGTGAAATTTGGATGATGGGCTTGTATTGCCATGTGTATCCTACTGTAATTTTTATAGGATTTTCAGATGTTCCTAGATATGGGTTGCTGTTCAACCCATAGTGGGTTAATTTAGAGTCGATTCCAAGATGCCATGCCTAACCTAATGATAGGTTGGTTTTCTGGGAAACATGTCCTCATATGATAGATAGCTGATTAGTGTATTTGTCTACTGTCAAAATTTTGTGGTCATTGGATCAATAATCTAGGAGTTATAGCTGTTGCAATATGGTTGGCAGAATTGTTCCAATGCTGTTTTGTCAGGACTCAGTCTTGATATTCTCTGTTTTAGGCCTAGTTTACTTGAGAATTAGTCTCTGATGTCTTGAGATGATTTATGAGAAATTTTATAAGCTTTTCAGATTGTCCTCTTTTGTGTCCATAGGATTTACGAATCTGCAGTTATGATTTATTTACTAGACCGCCAGTTGTAGGTCTACATTCTAGTGAAGCTTGAATGAGTGTTGCTTGTATGTAGGGCATAATGCTAATGGCTTATGTGGATCAGGCTATGTATGATTGATTGTTACTTAGTGTGCCATGATTAGTTGGTTAGGATGATTATGTTTAGATTTAAGTCTTTGGCTTTACGGCTTGTTTGCTAGTGATTTGTGTAGCCGATTAAATAAGTTGCTCACCTTGAATCACTTGATCATCCTTGATCATGCATACACTGACAATCACATACTCATACATATGCACATGCATCATTCCAGGATCGCGTGTAGAACATTCGTCGTGGAGTCGAGGATCCAGAAGGACAAGTCGCGAACGGAGATCCGCACGAGAAGTGATCCAGCACTAGGAACCCGACATGGAATAGTCGAGTACCTGGGGCTCTAACCTCGATCTTCTAAATAAGGCAAGCCCCGAAGCATCCCTCCTATGTTTGCAAATGTTTTACTTTGCGTCCTTTTATTCTTTATGATGCATTAAGTTTATAGGCGTTGATTGAAACCGTAGATGCATCAGGACTACCTTGCCACAGAAATATCCTATTTTTATGTACAGGATCGACTACATGCTTAGGCCTGCTCTCTTAATCGGTAGAAGCCGAGTGATCGACTATCACTCACAATGGTAGGTGGTTACTACCCCTTTGGATTGAGATTAGTGAGATGTTGGATATGAACATAACCATGTGGCCATGATAAATCACCTCTAATATACTATGGCACACGAGCGTCCTCGGATCATTTTGAACAATGCCTCACAGATAGCTGGAAGGGCGTGTAGTGCCCAACCACGAAGCCTTGAATCTACTTGGGTTGGGTTTCAACTTCCAGGTATCCATGCTGGCGATTGGTGGTGAGTAACAAGGGCCCGGTTTGTGAGTCCTTAAGATGGGGCGGTGTCATTTGATGGGCGCACGCTTACCTGTGGCAGCTGGGAGTTTCCTTGGTCATGGTGGTGAGTTGTTGATCCTGCGCATTTTCCCGAGTAGATCAAGGTGACTAAGGCTGCTCTTGCAAAGCATGCCTGGTTTGTGTGAGGAATACCCCGCCAGCTGGTTTACAATCGATTATAATCGCCATCGTTCCTGGATAGTGAATAACTTGACTGAGCAGTTACGGTGCAGCAAATAAGATTTGAAATGCGAGTTGGTTATGTTCTCTCATGATGGTTTAATGATTACTCAATCAATGCGGTTATGATATAATGTTGATTGCTTCTACCTTAAAATGATGATGTAGTTGCAGGTGCTAATGTAGTAATGGCAGGATCCAACTTAATTGGATAAGCTAGAGAGTCCTTTTGTCACTAAATGATTATTAATAAGCTCATCTTTTGGCAAAGAAAAGGAGTTGGCTAACCCACTATAAAGCCTGGCATCCACCAAAGAGTCTTTATTTTCTTTTAGTCGGGTAAGTCTTGCTGAGTACAATGTACTCAGGGTGCAATTCCCAATGTTGTTGTAGGTTGGAGAATTACTGCCATGGCGACACGGTGGACTTATATCCCACTACGGGAGGAATAGACTTGGGGCAAGTCAACTCTTATACCTCTTCTACGTGCTGTTGATGGAGACGACCCTGAGCTGGCACTATATTTAAAAGTGTAGGTGTGAGTGTGTATTATCAAAAGTGTTTTCTTCTGCTTTCATTTATGTTTTGGATTGTAATAATCCTATGTGCGAAATGTAATTAAAACAGCTGAATCGGGAACTGCTGAACTATGGATTCAGGTTTGTTGTAGAGTGGTTTGAAATCCTTCGAGATTTCATGGACTACCGGGCTGGTTTGGTTGCTAAGTACTAATTGAGTTGCCACGTCAGCTTGATTAGTGCTCCGTAATTAAATTAGTTGGTCGGTTCCGCTACAGAGATGCGGAGGCTCCACGGCAAAGGAATAGTGGACCCCATGTTACCAGTTAGAATAATTATTTTCTTAGGATATTTTCCGCATTTACAAGTCGTATTAGGATTGGACTTTATCAGGGCCAGGGTATAAATATGTAAGCCCCGACACATTGTAATGGATCGAACTTTCAATCAATCAATCAAACAAACCCTTTTATGGCCCCTGCGCCTCAAAACCATGTAGTTTCTTAGGATCTCGGCGTACTCGCATCGAGCTTGGTTGGTCCGACCTCTCGCTTCTGCAGGTACGATAAAAAGCTTTTGATTATGCTAGATCGGGCCGGTTTGACCTTCTTTCGATGCATCTATGAAGGTGACTATTGTTTATTGCTCGATAGGGCCGGTTCGACCTCCTATGGACGCATCTACAATAGTTGAGGGGTTCGTGTTTACGCTAGATTTCCTATGGACCTCCTATGGACTTATCTAGACTTTCACACACCAATAGTTTGTGTTAGCGCTTAACAGGGCCGATCCGACCTCCTGTCATATGAGTTGACGCATGCTAGTTATTGGCTCTGCTAGATTTGGCAATCTAGTAGATTCATTAAGTTATCCATGCTAGTTATCGGCTCTGCTAGATTGGCAATCTAGTAGATTCATCAAGTTACGTCTTGCAAGTTATTGGCTCTATTAGGTTTGGCATCCTAGTAGATTCATTAAGTTACCGATATTGTTAGATCTTTTTGTTATTTACTTTTAACACATCTTTTGCCCGAATTAAGATTGGTAGATTTGGCTTACATATTTTAGATCCAGTCGTCCTCATTGTTCATATTATTTTAGATCTCTCACCATGACGATTGATCCCGTGCTTATATTATACAGATCCTATCAATCTTATTTGTGATGTGTGCGCGTTCTAGGGTATAAGTGGTTTCATGCTAGAGCTTAGGTTTTAATGTGGGGTCGTTCATGCACCTAGTTCGTTCTCACGCCGGTATCGGCTAATTTAGCCGATTCACCAGAGCTTCAACCATATCATTGCTTGCAGTAATTATGTTTAGATCCATCTAGTTTATCACACTTGCTTGGACGAGACTTGGCCCAATGATTACTTAGTCAACGGGTTTCAAATTCACGGGTTCGGTAGATTTGCTAGATTTATTCATGTTATTGCACGCGTGTAGAATTTCACCCTTTTGTATTAGATAGACTGAATCGGCTAAAGGTTTCGTGCTTACATGTGTATTCGAATAGCCGATTCAGCACGTCTTTTACTTATTTTAGCATGCATCATGTCTAGATTCAGCTCTACAATCATTCATTCGATTACGACATGATTAGTTGCTTCATTTTTAGTGCAGATTTATGTCGATGAAATCATTTTTGGACGCTGTGTGGATGGTTCCTCGTGCACTTCTTTCTCGTGATCTCCATCATCAGCCCGTCATTCCTGCGTTCCTTCCGGATTGTTGCCACCGCCACGGCCACTGTTTTCTGGGTGCACGGTAATGATGCTGATGGAGCGAAGAAAGAAAGTGGTAAATGGGAACAGGATGAGAAGAAGAGGCAAGGTTTGCAACGAAACTGAAAGAGCCATCTAGGAGCGCACCAAGATCTTGGGTGGAGGAGCGGCACGGGGCCGCACCGGCACCGTCCGATCATAGAGGAGAGGTGTGGTGTGGAAGCATTCCGAGGGAGCAGTTCGTCGTGGAGCGGTTTGGGTGCCCTTCCCAATCTAGGTGAGTTCCATGTTTGCGTTCCCAACATCCAAAATGCTAGGTACTGGCAATTGTTTTTATCCGTACAAAATATCTGATCATTTAGCCTTTTCTATGGTCCTTCTCCATTGTTTTACAAGACAAAACTTTCTCTCTGTTGTAACTGATCATTTGCGTCTGATCTAATCCTTCTGAAGGTGGACTGACGCATGCAAATTTGGTAGAAAACGTACGGATGTGTTCCCCTTCTCGATTCGTTTAACCATTGTTGAGTAATTTATTTTCCTAATATATTAATACTAATATTTTGTTCTCTTGTGAAAAGAGTTTCATTATCACTATGAATTAAAAAATATTAATATGAATTCTTGTTAGCTTTTGATGAAGAGAAGATATGCCGGAGCTTTCCATGCTTTGAACATGCTGACTGTGGGTCCTCTCGTTTTGCCCAAAATTGACCCGACCCCGACCGCCCAGGCGGCCGGGCGCTCGGGCGAGCCCCGCGCCGCCACCCTCCGCCACCCTCGCCGGCTCTCTCCGGCCGCCCCCGCCGCCGTTGAGGGGGTGGCAGCGGCGGCCTGCGACGGCGGCTACGCAAGTGAGCCCCGGACGCCCCTCCGCCCCTTCCTCCACCCCCCATTTCCCCTCTCCCCCTTCACCTACCTCCCCGGCGACCGAGGCTCCCTGTGCGGCTTCCCCGGCGGCCGCGGCCGGATCTGGGCCCCCGTCGCCCGGATCTGCCATCGGTGCCTCCTCTCCCGCCCCTCCCCTCCTTTAGGCGTCGGTGGGACGACCCGCCGGCCATGCCGTTGGGGGGGGGCGGATCGGGCCCCGCGCCCGGATCTGCGCGGGCGCCTCCCTGGCCGGCGACCTCGCCGTGGGGCCCGCCGGTCTTCGTTGGACCTGGCTGGTTCCCCCCGGGTGGAGCTTGGTGCTGATGGTGCTTGGTGTTGCCTTGGTGGTGGAACCAGGGGGTGTGGCCTCGTGCTCTGCCGTGGTGGCAGAGACGGTGGTGCACACTGCCCCTTGCACTGTTCTGGTGTTGCCGTGGCGGCAGGACCAGTGGCGGCGTGTGGCCCGTGACTCTGCCATGGCGGCAGGGCAGGTGGTACACGCCGCTCTTCGCTTCGTTCCGCTCCAGGGTTGGTTTGGTTGGCGACCTGCTTGTTCTTCGAGGTGAAAACCTAGGCCAGCTTGGGCAGGCAGCGGCGGCGCTACGGCGTCGCAGTCCCTCTTGAGGGCGTTGTCTCTGAAGTCCACGCCATGGAGACTGGCCTGCTGCCCGTACGGTGCCTTTGGTCGTCGCGCTACGCCTGATTGTGCTTCATGTTCCTCTTCACCTAGGTTTGCCAGCTGATTGTTACTTTGCCACCGTGGATGCGTCTCCGCCCGTGCTGGTCGTTGAGGTCGCTGAGGTGGGGGCGGATGCATGGCCGTCGGGAGTTTCTTCGCTCGCTGCTGGCTACTAGTGTGTTGAGTTGCTTGTATTAGGTTCAGCTTCTTTGGGGTTGTTAGGTGGAGGTCCCCCCCTCATGTTTCTTACTTTGTGTTTGTGTTGGGGATTTCGCGGGTAATCCTTGGATTACCTACGAATCCTCTTGTATCAACTATGTGTAGGTCTATTGACCATTCCCCTTCCCTTAAAGCAAATCGCGCATAAGGTGTGTTTTCGATAAAAAAAACATGCTGACTGTATGGAATGCTGGCTAATGATTTGCTTGATAAGCTTCGGTGGTATAGTATTTTCTTGAATTCTTCATGGCTTTGGAAGCCAGTTTGGAACACTGCGTAAAAAACCAAGTACATTTTAGATAACATGGTAACGGTGTGCAAGTAAAAAGTGTCCACAACAACAAGGTGTGTTACTTGCAATTTCCTATCAAGTGGGCTTGGTGCTATAGTATTCTTGGTATACAGATTCTTGCTAATTTGGTTTTCAACTATTTCAGAAATAGCTAGATAGTTCAGCATTAATTCCTTTTTAGCAATGGATGGCTGGTGCTTCTCTTTTTCTAAAGTTCATAATTGAAAAGGAA
Organism: Themeda triandra; assembly: GCA_018135685.1. Classification (NCBI taxonomy): domain Eukaryota; kingdom Viridiplantae; phylum Streptophyta; class Magnoliopsida; order Poales; family Poaceae; genus Themeda; species Themeda triandra. The sequence goes on from JAENPR010001412.1 coordinate 144,985, forward strand.
TTAGTGTTGAAAAACACTGAAATGCAAAGTTTATTGACATCTCTGTCATCTGTTCTCTCCTGCTATAAGCAATTTTTTTCATTTGCTCTAACACAGCTTATTTCCTTGTATATTGACGAAATAGTCTACTCTAATTGATGAAATAGTCAACTCATCAGGTTTAGGAAAGTGTAGGAATGGTTTACTTACTAGACATGCAGGTTTTGGGAAGTGCATGGAAACACCCAAAAGAAATCGAGCTGCTAGATGTCATCTGTATCAAACAAGCTACAAGACTGTGCACAATGAAAGAGTAAGATTGCCATGATATATTACTAGCAACAACCATGCCTGCAATATTTTTCTTATGGCATCCACCATTTGAAATATGTTCTTCCAACGGAGGATCACATTGGTCTACTATTGTTTTGAAAATTAGTGTTGTACACACGTGAATAATTATGGAAGCTGCACAATCTGATTCTTTTGCTATGTCTCCTTAAACTTGATAGAGCTGAAGAAATTTCTTTGTATCAGTGGAACTAAAATATTATTTGTATCAATGAAACTGAATATCTATAGCTATTACTTGTAAGGACTGACACGGACAAGTGATATTATTTGTCTTCTACATTAATTAGACATTGGACATATAGATGCCTGGCTCCATTACCTTTTTGTTGTTTTGCAGGTTGTATGGACTTGACGGTCGGTGATGGCCCCTGAAAGTGTTTTGTGATCCGGTGCTTAGCCACGGTGAATGTTCCACTTGTTTCTGCAGCTTAATGAGCATGCTAAGCTCTCAGTGCTTAGTAATGTCGCATAGACTTCTTCAACTTGTGCTGTGTTTTCCTTTAATTTTTTTTATGCATGTAATGTTTCTTTTTTTCTGCAATATACATAACTGAGATATTTGTGTATTAAATTACTCAAATGAATGAATATATTTTTTCCCAACTATATATGTTATGCCGCAAATCCCAAGGATACAATGTAGACTTGATAACATTCCTTAATATTTTATAAACTCAAGGCAACCATAAGTTTCCAACAAACTATTTTCTTAGGCGATTGCTTGACTGAGGAGCACATCGTTTTAGAAGCAGTGATAAGTTGATTTAAAACATAATGATACTTGTGCAGCAGTTTAAATGGTTCATTGACACCAATTTTAATTTGAGTCAATATATTTTTGTTTTAGTAGTTTCGTTTATTAGTGCATATAAGCAGGTTTCAGAACGAGTGAACTCAAACATCAATAAGAGTATATTTAAAGGACAAAATCGATGATTGGAGCTTGTTTCAACTGATTTCGGTATAATTTTGTAACAAAATATTTTTATTTGAAAAAAATATTATGATTTCATTCATGCGAAATTCTTTTAATGTCCACACATGCGGCAATCACGCTATCCACTAGTTATTCTAAAGGACTCCTAAAAAAATAAGCTTTCCATTGGAATCAATTTTCAGATGCAGATATCTTAAGTGGGCTCACCATGCCTCCTCTCCCGCCCCCAACCCACCCGATGCCCGCATCGGTTTGATTCTTTTTTCACCGGTGCCCTGCATCTAGGCCAACCGGTTGCCGCCCCACAACCATCTCAGGAGCCCCTACCCCCATCCTACACCACCCTAATCGCACTTCTCCTCGGACCCCAGTGTCCAGCGGACAGTGGCGGATCCAGGAAAAGGTTCTCGCCCCGGGCTAAGATTAGAAATTACTACGAGGATTCACTCGCATCGGGGTGGGCTAATTGCTTACCTAGCATTTTTATGCGTTTTTTATGAATAATGCTTCCACGGTGCATGGTTCTCGCCCCGGGCTACAGCCCGGGCAGCCCGGGGCGTGGATCCGCCCCTGCCAGCGGAGGCACCAGAAGGACCAGGCTTCATCACAGTCCCCAAACAAGTGTTCATTGTTGTGTTTGTGATGACTGATGTTGGCAATGCATGGATTGATAGAAATTGCAAGAACTATTGGCCGGAGTCGACACTACCGGATATCCGGCTCTTTGCCAAGTGCCATGTAGTTTGCCGAGTGTTGTTTTTAGGCACTTGACAAAGAAGCTTCTTTGCCGAGTGCCAAATAAAAAACACAATTATTCGGCAAAGAAGCTGCTCCCTATTAACACGAAGGAAGTCATTTGATCCACGCAATTTTCCATGCCCAAAATTAGGTTTCACATATTTGCCACTTTCCGTGGATTACTTGTATGTATCTCGTCTGCAATACTATTTTGTTCATGCTCAAAAATGGCTAAGGGAGGTCAACGCAAGGCAAAACGGGCGAGTTCGGTGCTCGGAACAGGCGCCGGATGCTGCCCCGAGGAGCGTCGGATGCGGTCCAGAGGCTCCCGCGAGGAGCTCGAGCGTTGGACGCTGGGCACCCGAGGCGTTGTATGCTGCGTCGGACGTTGCACGTCGGACGAGTGCCCTACGCGTCGGACGCGTCCGACACCTGCGTCGCCAGTCCGGCTCGGCCACGAGTCGCGCTTTAGGCAATTTTGCTCATGGGAAACTTGATGGACGAGTTTTGGAGAGGTTTCCTGCTGGGATAAGACCACCCCCTCCATATATATGTGAGGATCATGACCGATTGATCCCATCCAATCAATCGACACAAAAACACAACTCGATCAACGCGATCAATATATCTTCTTCTACTTGTAGCCCTAATTGCTCTCTCAACCCGTCTACTTGCTGTCCGGTGTTTCTCTCCGCGAGTTCTCCGGCGATCCTAGGCGCCATCCGCTGGTTCGTTGGAGATCCCCTACGTGCATCCTCCCGATGGGTCTTCCCGGAGGTTGTTCTAGGGTTTACATGGCCGTCAACGAGCTCTACATCGGCTCATCGATCTCTAGATCGGTTTGCCGGTCACGCTACGCTGCCGCTGCATTGCAGGTCGCTTCGAGCTACCTCTAGGGCGTCCAAAGCCCTCTACCCGGTGTGCTGATCTGATTCCGCGGATTCTGGCGTCAACACACTTTCTATTATTTTCACATTAGACACCGGAAATAACCCTTACACCACTATGAAAACACCTATACACGGGATGTTTGCTTTGCCACCCCTTTGAATAATGGCCGATTTCTCTACATATATATATATTCGTTGGCAGAGGATACTGTAAAACAACTTCCAAAAATCACTTTGACGTTCCTTTTTATATGAGTGGTTCTTTTATGGTCCACTAAATTTCAATGTTTGGAACAACTGGTCAGTTTCCTTGATATAATGCATGTTGTTTTTATGCTTGGGCTTATCTTCTTATTTAAAATGACACGCCTAGTTTTGGCATGATACATTAAATTGTACAGTCACCATATATGTACTCTTTAGCATAGTTGTGGCTCGTACTGATCGATTTCTACATGTAAGGCATAGGTACTCAGGGCATTCACAATGCAAAAGTCTATAACAAAGTTCAATACTATTTATTACACTTTATTTATGGTATTTCGCTAATGTGGCACCATATTAATTGAAGAAAGAGGGAGAAAAAACAAGACTCCAAGTATTATTTAGACTCCAAGTCCACAATGTTCGAGATAATAGATAAGTTTGGACTCTATGATAGAGTCTGCATTGGGACTGCCCTCATGGTGCATCAACCTAGCATGAGAAGGTTTGATAGAAATGGGAGGTAGCAGGGAAGAAGTTACTAGATGATGTCAGATACTAGAATGTAGTCCAGAAATTGTCTGGCAAATGATAATCGCAGCTGATGGCATCTGTCAGCTGAAGTCCTCCAGTGAGGAAGGATCCGCGTCTCTGCGATGGCGACATGCGGTGGGCAGAAACTTTCCAAATAAACATGATTTCACAGAAGTGAAAAAAAAATTACTGGTATTATTGTGCACAGAAAATTACAAACGGGAACTATTAACAGATGTAAAAAAACCCGAAGCACGAAGCAGGCCCTAAGAGAATTCGCCAGCAGCATCCCCGTCCCTCTGCTGAGGTTCTCTTTGGTCCCATATATGTTTTACTTTCATAGGGCCTTCTTCCAAACATTTTTGAACATCGTGCTGCTCCCAGCCATGAGCCTACTACAATGTGTTGTCGTTCTAGCGACCTTACAATCAGTCCAGAATTTGCTAAAATTGAAAGACTATATTTAGGTGGTTATTTATTCTATGCGAGTGACAGTGGGACTCTATTTTTCAATCAGTAATATAGCATGTATTGGTGTTAATGAGCTAGTAGTCCGTGTATGTTGCCAGAATGCACCTACCAACGCACGACCATGATAGGCATGCTCTCTGTATGAAACATTCCGTTACTGAAGTGTCACACATCCAGCACTAACCAACACTAAAGCATAAGAATGCTTTAGTCTTATGCTTTAGCACATGCTAGCGACAAGCCCAGACACCAGCCGCAGCCACCCTTCCTAGGGCGACTTCGCCTCCACCGCCGCCGCCGCCTGACCCCCGTTCCTCTCGTCTCTGGCCTCCTGCCGGTGGAGAGGAGGAACGGGGGTCCATCATTTTAGTCGATCTACTGTTTTTATTAGGTTTTTTCTTTGTTTGTTTCCCTTTTCACCATAATAATTAAGGTTAGGTTTTGGTTGGCCGCTTCGATGTTTTCGATCCGGTTTAGTGCATCGTAGCCGATCATCGGTGTTGCGTCATCATCTCCGGCGATGGCATGCTTCGAGATCGAGGTATGTTGGAATAATTCTTCTCGAGGAGGGATTATTGGACCTATTTTTCCCCTTTTGCGAGATCGTTTTTCCGGCCGCTGGTGTTACTGGCGGCAGCGGATCTGCCTTTCCGGTTGCTGGTGGTGATGCTAGCAACGTCGGAGCTCAAGTTCTATTCAACCTTCAGAAGATACAGCCGATGTGCTCTCGGCGCCCTTTACTCCCTTGAGTGGTTGAGCATATTGCGCCTCTTATGCGGTCTCCATGCACGTGGAGTCTTCTGTTGGTAGGGACTATGGTTCTCGGGTCTAGAGCTGGTGTACTCCCATGATCGCGATGGAGTTTCCTGAAGAGTATGCAGTCGAACGCGATGCAGATGAAGATTCAAGACCTAGTGGTTTGCTTCAATGTACTTTTATTTCATAATGAGGTCACAGTTGTAAAAGGGGTTTAATTTAACGAATACCAGTCCCTTTTTTTTAAAAAAAAACACTAAAGCATAAGAATGTAACAGCTGATGATTTTGTTGCTCGTGTCATCAAATAGGAAAAGGAGGCACATGCGAAGCAATTCGCAGAAGCTCATGGGGGAGCCGTTAACAAGGATATGGCTTGGTAACTAGCGTCTTCACCTTGCTTCTAAGGAGACCAATCTTGCTCTCAATACAATCTTCCTACTCACTTTCTGACTTCTCTATTGTGAACGGCGGAATGCTCCCTCCTGGCTTCCCTGCACACACGTGGGCTTTCATTCAACTCATTTATTGAAGGATCACCCCACCTTTTTACATATATTTTGTAGTCTTATTTGCGGGCTTTTGTTGAGCTAGACGACACAGTACAGGTTCTGGGCTTTTGGTGTTTGGAGGGGTATAGGGTTAACTGCTAGTAGCTAGAGCACAATCTTTTAGCGCCCAGGTACAACACTCGAAGCTCCGCCGTTGAGCCGGTGATTTGTGTCAGTGTGTTGTTTGTCGACCAATGGCAACTCGCCAGGGGTACGCCGGACTGTAACCAAACTATCTAACTTCGGTTAATGAGACATGTGTCAAGCACAATTTCGAAAAAAAAAAAAGATTCTAGGCCACCCGTACCAGTGGCTTTTTTTTCCTTACATTTATTGGTCATTTCTAGCTTGTCAAACTAAAAGGCAATAGTTCATTTTTGCACATGACCATGGTATATACATACCACTTTACCAGCACATAAATTTATTAGTGCACCTGGCCGAGGGTGAATATCGAGCCAATAAAAGGTAGAAGTTTATTTTAGCTATATAACAGTTAGGGGAGTCTGCTTTCAGCTTGGCAACATCGAAATGGGAACCATTGATCATCAAATTATGTTTTCAGAAAAATTTGACATCCAGCGGGATTAAAGTGCTTTGGTAATCATGGAAATGATTAGCGGTCTAATCTTCAATAAAATATATACTGAATTTTCAATGCAGCACCCAAAAAATAAATATATATATTTATTGAAAAATGTATACCTAATTTTAAATCAGAAAAATATATCAGAGCTCGGGGGCTTCTATTGAGATTCTAACATACTAGTATGTTAAGACTCAGGATCAATAGGCTCGCCAACCCTAGCCTAGTTTCAGTCCTTGAGTCCCTCCCGGCCTCCAGCGCCAGCTAAGGACCGGGCGCAAGAAGATAAGCCCCAATCCACCAAGGCTTGGGTGTAGCATTGCTGGCCGCTCCCCCGACAAGGCCGTGCACAGAGCGTGACTCCAGAGGACAAGCTCATCTTCCTCGGCCTCCAGGAGCTCGAGGGCTCATGGGCCCACACATCCCCACAAGCTGGTCTCTCTCGTCACCGATAAGACTACTGAAGGTATGTGAAACAACCCGATTTCCGCGAAGGGAAATCCACAGATTGAAGTGTAATATGACCGTTTAAATCACATTACCCGAATTCCAGTTGAGTACCAAATCCATACAACGATTAAAGAGAGTACAATAGTACGGGGTTACAATAATTTATTACATCGCCACACTGGCGGAATCGCGAAACATAAAGCAAATAGAACAGCTTGAGGATGCGGAAGACTTCAACTCCAAACGACTCGAGCGTAGAACGAAACCCTCAGTCAGAGTACTCGCCAGAGTAGTACGAACCATCTGTACCTGTGTGCCAAAGTATCAGTACGATATGTACTGGCCACTCTCACCCTATGCATTGCTTTGGTGGAATTGGATGCAATTAAGGATATAACAAAGAGACCTAAATATGGGCTGTGGTTTCCTATGCAGCGTTGATCAAGTTTTAATTATAACAAGTATATAATTATGTTCATCAGGTTATCATCATTCCCACACACCATCCCATATCCCACACCAATCCATCATCATCTCAAACTCATCCTCACAAGGCGACTAAGTCCGACTCCCTCTCGGCCCGTCTCAGTGGTCCACGACCGGATATCCATCCTCATGCCAACACCATACCAGGGGGAGAAAAGAAGACTCATCTCTCTATCTAGTGAGACAGAACACAGGACAGGTCCATAGCCTACAAGTAGGCTTATGTATCGATCGATCCACCAGACACTCTGCAGTGGTTCTACAACCCACAAGATCACCCTCATCGGCGAGCGCTCGCCTAGGTGATACCGGCTGCTTGCTTTAATAGAACGATGCCACCCTACCTTTCAGTCCTGGAACACCCCAAGTACCTCTGGTGTAACTGAAACTGTGAAGTCACGTTCCCGATCCCGAATAGGGGGGCCATGATCGTCTCGGGAGGGTGTGAGTCCACCAATGCCCGTACCTCCCTACACATCTCGCCTAGTAGTAGTGGCACCGTGCTACCAAGTAGTCCAGCCGTCTCCCTATTACAAGGAACATGTGGTCTGTAAAGGAGTCCTGAAGAAACTGAGTACTAGTAAGTCCTTAGGGATGACCAAGCCGGGATGTCTCCAACAAGGGTTACCGTTCGGTGCCATCGGCACCACGTGCCACCACAGCACCTTCTCCCCGAGCGGCCCACGACAAGCCCACACTCGTGGGTTTCCCCAACCACCGCATACCCGCCATGTATCCGCACGGGAATGTCTAGTCCATCCCAGGGCAAGACTTGCTCCATAAGCTCGTCGTATATCCCGGCTTGTCGACACAACCCTCACCTCCACGCACCCAAGACTCATGCAGCACTCTCTCCCAGGGTTATCCATTGCGGCACCACGTGCCTTAGTCCATATATAAACAGTGGTTTCCACCACGCATCACATCAATGATATAAAGCGTAGCAGAATAATAAATAGCAGCAAGTATACGAGTGTGCGTCTAGCCTATCATTGTGGTGAGCAGGGTAAGGTTGCGTCAAGGTAGTGGCCATCAAGTAAGAACTACCATGCAATCCTATCACAGATTAAATATATCGGCAATATAAAGCACTAGCAATACTATTCATTAGCCATGCGTAATGGGATCTATGGGGGTGGGTGAGATGTGGCACCTGAGGTAAGTAGTCGTCGCCGAGCTCTTCCCCGTATTCGCGATCCCCGTCGACGTTCCTCACTCGACTCGAAACGAGACATAATGGTCGCGTTGGGCGACCCTATAGAGTTTGCACAAAGAATAAATGAACTGCAAAAGATCCAAATGCACTCATACAATGGCTTATGACATGGGGCTCGATTTTAGATGAATTTACATATAAAGATCATCATTTTTGGAGCTCATATGAATTAGTTATGAATTTCGAAGTTTATACTATTTTCTCGAAAAAGATAAAAGGCCGATTAATCGAGGTGGCGACACGTGTCGGCTCCTGGTTTCATCCATGTGGCACTGTGGGTCCATGCTGACGTGGCAGTGATGACGTGGCAGCTGACGTCATGCTGACATCGGCGTTGACTGGTCAACGGGCGACATGGGCCGATAATGGGCCGTTAGTGGGCCTGGTGGGCCGGACCGGGCCGGGCATGGGCCGGGCCGGGCCTGCCACGTGTCAGTCGCGTACGCGACCACGTCAGTCTCTGGGTCTCCATCGGGCTCTGGTCTATCGCTCCGGTCCACGGTGGACTTTTCTCTTCGGGTCCGCTTGTCTGTTGCTCCAGTTCAGGTGAGCCAAGTCTACGGAGGGTCACAGCATGGCAGCCGGTCCACAGTCCCGGTGCACGGTGGACAGTAACACGGGACCCACCGACAGAGGTCTCGGTCCCCGTGAACCATGTCCACCCAAACACTGTCCCGCTCCATCGTCTCCCCCAGCGCGCACCCATGCCCGCGGCGGCCATGGCCGGCGGCATGGTCAAGCGCCCGAGCGCTGTGGTGTCCTCCGGCTCGATCTAGCGAGCGCACGGGCACCAGGGCCTCTAGGCGACTCCGTCGACATAGTCCGGAGGTCCGGCGGCTCGCCGGAGCAGAGCCGACCACGGCGGCGGCATGACGACGTCGGCGGCGCTCAGTAACTAGGGCAAGGGGAGGCCTTTTCCTCTAGTCGACAGCGCGGATCTTTGATTGGGATCATGGAACACTTGCTCGGCATGTCGATGACGACCAAACCGCACGGCGGCGCTCGCGCGAGTCGCGTGCTCGCGGCGGAGCTCCGGCGTGGGCAACGTCACGTCGGCCGGGGCAACCATAGGCTCCGCGGCCCCATCTTCTTCACGGCTAGGTGCAGCGGGTCGAGGCGAGCCACGACGACCTCGCTGCTCGAGGCGGCCGGAATCTTGCACGGCACCCGCGCCATGGCGACGCTCCACGGCTCGCCGGCAGTGGCATGCTTCACCAACCAAGGGCTTCCGGTGGTCCTTCCTAGTAACTAGCATGCGCATGGCGCTCAGGCCATCAAGGCGAATTCGAATCCAGGCACTACGGCGTCCAAGGAGCCGGTACGGCGGGTCTAGGCCTCGCCATGGTTGGCATGGTCATGGCGAGTTCATGGCGGGCGACATCTTCGGTGACCTCCTATCACCGTGGTTCCAAGGGTCGGGCCGGTCTGTGTGTGCGAGCGTGCGGTGTCCATGAGCCGGAAAAGGCTCGGCCTTCGCGCACGAGGCGCCATGGCCTCGAAGCAGGGCCAAGAGAGAGAGGACGAGCGACGGCGGATGTGGGTGCTCACCGGCGTTTGGTGAGTGGTGGCGGTGCGGTTCCTGCTTCAGCGTAGCGTAGACGACGGCGAGGTTGCGGAAGAGGTAGCAGCGGCTCGCGGTTCACTTGTTAGCAGCGGCAACTCCTCCGGCGAGCTCCGTCTTCTCCAAGTCCGGCAGCGTCCGGCGGTGGCGCTCCGGCGTCCTTCTTCTCCCCGCCTCCTTCCTTCTCCGTTCCTCCCCTTCTTCTCCAATCGGTCGTGGATAGTAGGGAATTGCAAAGCCGCAATCGCGGCGGCGGTGGACAAGGAACCCTAGGGGGCCGGGGCTTTAGTTTTATAGTGCGGCGGTGTTGAGGTTGGTAGGGCGGACGGCGATGGCGACGCTAGCATGATCAAGTGGCCAGGGGGCGCGCCACGTCGCAGCGAAGCTCGGACGGGGCCAGCGCGTCAGTGAGGGAACGGCAGGGCGTCCGCGTTGGCATCCGCGCGCGCCCAATTCCCGAAATTGCCCGTGGCGGCAGCGGCATGTGCGCGCGCACGCGAGAGGGAAAAGGCGTCGCGGCCGTGGGGATTTCGTGGCTGGATGTCGGCCTAGTGCGGTCCAGGTGGAGGCGCTCTTGGGCGTCGATGCGATGGCCGCGAGGATCGGGCGGCCATGGTTCAACTTGGCACTCAAGTTCCCTCTGTCGCTGGTCAAAAGCAAGGGAAGGGAAAGCAGAGAGGAGAGGGAGCATATGACAGGTGGGGCCATCGGGTGCGTCAGCTGCTTCGGCGCGTAGCGGGGGTGGCGGCGTCCGTTGTCTTCGCGAGGTGGGCCGGTTCGTGGGCCGTCTCCTTCATCTGGCCTAAATGGCCGGGAAGTGGAGATGGCTCGCGGGCCGGTTGCTGGCCTGTTGGGCTGGATCGGTTGGGCTAGAAAGACAAGGCGAGGAGGAGAGAGGGTTAGCGGGTTGGGCTGGTTAGTAGGCCGAAATGCCTTTGTCATTTTCCTCTTCTAATCCTTTCCTTTTCTATTTTCTGTTTTGGTGTTTGAATAAGTGTATATGGGTTTAATTATGCCATGACACTTGTAGTATTTGCATGGTGGTCTTAAGGGGTCATAGGCTAGGTTAGGATATTATTCCCATAACATATTTACATATTGCATATTTATTTATCACATAAATAAATATGTGAGTGTTGTTGATTTATTAATCAATACAAAAGAAGCAATAAAATCCAACTCAATCATACGATAATAATGTAATATAAATACTTGAATGTAAAATGCACATGCATCTAATGGGTTCATTAGGCAAGCTTTAGGTGTTTCAACTACATGACACTCAACATTACATAGGTTTTTAAGAAAAAATTTTGTAGTTGTGAATTTTGGTTGTTGGGATTTTCCGGGTTGTTACAGTCCTACCCCTTTATGAGAATCTCATCCCCGAGATCTAAAGAATAACGTACCCATCAAAGAGGTAAGGATACTGCACACGTAGGCTGGATTCCATCTCCCAAGTAGCTTCATGTTCAGTGTGCTTGCTCCCCTGAACCTTGCACATAGGTATGGCATTGCTGCGAGTTTCTTTGGTGTCCCAACCCAGAATTTTGGTGGGATGTTCTTTGTACTCACGCGTGCTTTGCAAGTCTAGTGCTTCAGGTGGAACTTCTTCTTTATCTGGCAGTCTCAGGCACTTACGCAGTTGTGACACATGAAACACAGGGTGCACACTTGACAGCTCAGGTGGGAGTTCAACTCTGTAAGCGAGTGTACCAATTCTCTCGCTGATTCTGTAGGGACCGATATACCTCGGTGCAAGCTTCCCTTTTACACGGAATCTGATAGAACCTGGAAGCGGGGATACTTTGAGGTAGACTTGATCCCCAACTTCAAACTCGAGCTCTCTACGCCTCTTGTCTGCGTAGCTCTTGTAGCGGCTTTGAGCGACTCTCAGATTCTCTCTAACTTGAGCTACCCCTTCTTCAGCTTCTTTGATCGTAGCAGGGCCAAAGAATGAGCGTTCACCAGGGTGTGACCACATGAGCGGGGTCTTGCAAGGTCTACCATACAAAGCTTCAAAGGGTGACATCTTGATGCTTGCTTGATAGCTATTGTTGTAGGAGAACTTAGCGAAAGGCAGGCACTTCTCCCAATCCTTGCCAAAATTCAACACACTAGCGCGGAGCATGTCTTCAAGGATCTGATTGACTCGTTCATTCTGTCCATCAGTTTGTGGATGATAAGCTGTGCTAAAGTCAAGCTGGCTCCCAATGGCTTCATGAAGGGCTTTCCAGAACCGGGACACAAATTGAGGTCCACGATCTGACACAATACTAGATGGGGCTCCATGGAGTTTCAGAATCGTGCTCTATGTACCATCCTCGCTAGCTTCTACGATCCGGTGGTAGTCTTGGTGGTATGAAGTGGGCAACCTTGGTTAGTCGGTCGACTATCACCCAAATAGAATCATTGCCATGCTTTCGGGAACGGGGCAAACCAGATATGAAGTCCATGGTTATGCACTCCCATTTCCATTCGGGTACATCAAGAGGTTTTAGCGATCCCCGTTGTGCCTCTTGTGCTGCTTTGACTTTGTTGCAAGTGTCACATCGGGCCACATGCCCAGCAATATCTGTCTTCATGCCTTTCCACCAAAAGTGCTTCCTCAGGTCTTGGTACATCTTGGACCCTCTAGGGTGAATGCTGTACTTGGAATCATGAGCCTCTTTCAGAATTTCTTCGCGTAATGCGGGATCAGAAGGTACACAGATTCTATCTTTGAACCAGATGGTTCCCTGGTCATCTTCACGATGGTTGGTCTTGTAACCAAGCTTCATCAGGCCACGAAAGTAATCAATCTTAGCACACTCCTTCTGGGCTTTACGGATCTTGTCGGTGAGGTTATACTCAACCCGTAGCTCATTCAGCAAGCCATGTGGCAGAATTTCGAGCTGGAAGTCTTCAAGTTCACGCCTGAGCTCAGAGGCAGGCGGTCTGTGATCAAGGCGTGGCAATAGCTCTTGCAG